>VYXF01011775.1:221215-236794 GCA_013397295.1 Polioptila caerulea | reverse complement strand
AAAAAAGAGGAAAGGCTGAAGAATAAGAGACAATAAGAGACATTTGAAAAACAATGGAAAAAATAAATCCTATTGCTCTATAAGAAAAGACTGCTCTTCTGCAGAACCATTTAATCCATGGGACAACTGAAAATCAAAATCCAGTGGCCAACTGGCAACATTAAGATTCTGGAAAGGAATTTATTTTGATTATTCTTCAGTCCCATCAATTTCCATTTCTCCTTTTCAGTTGCAGAACTGGTAAATAAGCTTATGTCTAGTAAAAAAAGGCAGCACTGTAAAGATATTATTTATATAAATAAATTAAATAATGGAACCTATTAGTAACCTGGTTTATGCTTTGTAAAAATGATGCAATTTTCCACATTTATAATAAATAGTGCAGTAATTCCCCAAACTTTTAGTAATAAAATTTGTTACAAATGCTACCAACACTTGTTAAAATTCAAAGCAACCCTTTGATGGATGTAATGACTGATTACAATAAAAGGGGAATTACTCCAAGCAAGAAAATGCCAAATAAAAATTAATACCTTTAATTTTTTTAGAAGCATCTCTGTAAGAGTGAGGTAAGGACAATTTGTTGTTGAATAGAAGTCACTGACATACTGGTCCATGCAAAATGCCATAGGCATAGCTGGAGCATAATTGTTGATACAACAGCAGCAGCAGGCAAGATTATAATTAAGGTTTAACTTTTTATTTTATTGAGTTGAACGAAAGATTAATTTTCCATCTGCTTCTACAATATCATAATTTGCCAATGTCCTCAGCTGGATTTAAAATCTGTGTGCTCTAATATCTCATTCTCTAGCACATACTAAAATTAAAAGTGATAGAAAAAGCCTCATTTCTAAATTCCATTCCATGGTGAAACTGCAAAAAAAAAAATCTGATCAAATGAAATTATTAGTAATAGTTATGCACTGTGTTGCTCTACTGTAATTATGAAATCACATTGGAAATATTTGTACTTTAACATCAAGGCAAATGTTACTTGGTAAAAGACAAAATATACTATTTTCCAATTTGCAATGTCTCCTCTAGTTAAAAGTGCCTTCAGTTTTCAAGATGAGAATAATTTTGGCCTATGTGAGTTTCCTGTTTTTTATGCAAAAATGTCACAGACTTTTGGAAAACAGCCTGCTTTGGATCTGTGTTTTTCGGACAGATTTAATGGTGATTTCCTGGCAGAAGCTCTGAACTATTTAGGGGTATCCAACATCATCCAGTAAGTGAAAGTGCAAGACATGTTAGCAAGAAGTTTATCCTCTACAAGCTTGATGTTTCAAGGTCAAAAAATCACACAGCAGTTCGAAATTCAATTATTTTTTCTCATTTAATAAAATAATTTTTAATATTTCAGAGTAAAATCAGGAAATCACATCCAGCAAATTGATATTCACCTAGAAAAAACTTCTTCCATTTGATCCTACTTTTCTCTGAGTCAGTGTTTTTACACTTACAATTTCAGAAAAACCCAAATTTGCTACTTTTCACTCACTGTTACCTAATTATTGCCTTCATGCATAATGAACAAAATTCAGTGCTCTTTCACTTTTTTTTCCACCGGCTCCCCCTCCACTTCTTATACACACATATCACTTTTCTAGTATCACCAAAGCAATTAACAGACACATGGGTCACAAGACACAGATGTAAGGCTGCTAAAAAGTCATTCCTTTATAGTCGCTTATCTAAAAAGCTCTAAGTGGTTCATAGAGCCACTTATTAAGAACTTCATAAAATGCACCATGGAAGAGCTATTCAAATGAGAAATATAAGTCTTCATAATAAAACACAGGAGCAATTGTTTAAAGAGTAACAAGAGCAGCTGTAAATATAGAAAACCTAAGGTGTGTGTTTCACACTCTTGAGAGAAGTTTCAGATTCAAAAAGTTTTTATAGTATTAAAAACTATAACCTAGGTGACAAGCAACAGAGAAACACACTGCTAGAAGAGCAACAAAATCGAGTTTTGCAAGAAAAACAAGTACATTGCAAACAAATATCGCTTCTGCAAGACTTGATGAAAGGTATCAAAGGCCAAGTTGAAAAGTCCATATGTCATGCTGAACTTGCACAGTCATCCCGTTATTTTGAATACTTCTCTCTCTACATTGTTTCCTACCTTTCTTCTTCATCTTTTCTGTACTTTAAGACTTGTATTCCAATGCCAAAAGCTGTCACCTTTGATCTTAGTGACTACTTACCCTTGGACACCATAACTGTATAGAGGTCCATGCCAACTCTTAACATACTCAAGAAAGATGAGGGACATACTCGCAATTATTGTTTTCACAAGATTTCCAGGTAGACACTTTCTGAGTCCCATTAAAGAAAAAATAACAATGATACTGACCATAGAAGTGACTCTCTTGGGCTTCTACCATCATGAAGAACAAGTTTTCCCAAATTACACTGTTAAGTTCACTGCACAATTCATCAAAAGGACAAAGAGCTTAAGAAAAATAAAATAAAAACCGCAACATCAAAAATTTCCCTGCTCTCTCCCTGCATCAGTATGCTAAGTCATCCAGATAAAACACCTTAAAAGAGTGCTATGCCTGAAATCTTACTGTGACATGTTTGGCATTAAAAGAAATGCAAAATTTGCAGTATTAAAACACACCATTAAATCCAAACAGCCTCAAATATGAATGACAGCTGCTAAGGTCTGCCAATGTAAATGCCTTCAGACATGAACAGTAATAAAGTAAGCACTCAAAATCAGGTGATTAGGGCATTTTGCTAACCTAGACGCATAGGCAAGAATTCACATCTCAGCCTTCAGCATTTAAGTTCATCCCATGGAAAATGTGGACCTCAGTTTTATGTGCTAAACATCAGAGAGTTATGTTAAGTGTTTAGGTCTCTGAGAAAGAAACCAACAGCTGTGAAGTTTCTGTTGTCAGACAAGCATTGAGTAACTGCAGAAGGCCACAGATTTAAAAATAAAAACACTGTTTTGTTTGTTCTGGGCAGAGATCACCAGATCTAAAAATCTCTACAACATGTGCAGAGATTCTGGATGTTTCTATAAAAGACTGTATTGTAAGAAAGAAGACCATACCACAGTTTTTTGCTGCATATACACAAGTAAAGCATAAAATTCAAAACAAATAAATAAATAAACAAATATGAACATTCTGAAATTATACTCAAAGAGCTATTGTGGTTTGACAAGATACCAAGAATCACATGACCACCTATTTTTTTTTTCCATATTCAGGTCATAGATTTGCTTTAATAAGGTCTTAGTGTTTCATAATACTGACCTGTTATTAACCCATGTCATGATAGCAAAGCTAAATATTGCAGTTAAAATATGCAAGTTGCGTTCCAATTCTATACTCCGTGTTCTTCTTTCAGTACCCTGACCTGTGACGTGGCTTGAAGAGGAGGGAGCAGCATATGCTAACTAAATTTTTTTATTAAACTACAGTGACTTCCAATTTTCCATATAACTTAGCCAACCTTGTGTTTTAAGGTGCATATTGTTAGGAAACTTCAAAATAACTTCACAAAAGCCAACAGAAAGCAGCAGGATGTGGTTCCCAAAAGACTGACGGTGAAGCAGTAATTTTTAAAGTCGTCTTTGAGTGGCCATTTTTATAGTACATTTGCATTTAAAAGTGCTCTATGGATGATTCACACAATTAAGACTGCATTGCTCAAAGACCTTTCCTTTGATGGCTTTCCTGAATATATCCAAATTACCTAAGTGATAAAATAATTCTACTTCCCAGATTACAATGGATTTTCAATTGATTTAGGGACCAGGGAGCGCAGATCATTCCAGCTAAGAGCAGGAGGGGCTGTGGCTGACTGGGGAAAGCCCACAAGCTTTTAAGAGCTGAAAGTAAGCTGGAAACCTAATTTTACTACAATCAAGCTAAAAATTTGACATCATACCTGCTTCCATCTCTCTCTGTATAATCCTGAGGTTTTACTAATCCTATCTGTGGCAAGTGCTCTTTCTCTTCCTGCCAAAGCAGAGTCAGTTATCAGAATGTGGAGTTGCTTCATAGCAACTCCATAAAACCTTAGCAAACCATAAAACTAAGTTCTCAAGTGCACAGAAGCAAACCACTAACAATCAATAGGAGTAAAGTTAGGCACTGCACATGCAGTTGCTCAGTTTTCCAATAATTACTATTATCACCTCAAGGCTGTCAGAACAGAATTCTAGTATCACAAACACTTGCAGTGTTTCAAGGTATGTTACAGTAGCTGGATTTATTAATATCCAATTTTTATTGCTTCCATAATGCATGTCTATTCATCAAAGTGAGTAGACTAGAGATGAAAGACAATTTACAAAACTTTACACATAAATGGCTACATAAAATTATAATAGTTCTTCAAAATCTTACAAATGCAATTGTTTTCATCTGACACTTATTTTTGTGCACAAAAATGGAATAATTTCCTGCCACCTCAATTAAAATAACCAGATCCTCTGGCATCCAACACTGCTACACCCTCTTGAAAGATGTCACAATATTGGACTAAGCTTCAACCTTTGAAAGACACCACAAGTGACACACCTCCAACTAGACTCTGTGCCACTGATCACTGCTCTCTGAGCTCTGCCATTCAGGGATTTATCAACCACTTCACCATCCACTGGTCCAGCCTGCACTTCCTGAGTTTGTTTATGAGGCTATCATGGGACACAGTGCCAAAAGCCTTCTTGAAGTCTAGGTAGACAACAAGATTTGCTCTTCCTCCCATCTATCAGTTTCAGTTGTCCCACCATAGAAGGAAATAATGTTGCTTTAACAAATCCATGCTTACTACTCCTGATCACCTTCTTGTCTTCCACATGCTTAGAAATGGCCTCCAGGATGAGCCATCCATGGTGAAAGCAATTCCATCAACTTTCCAGGGTCTGAGGTGAGGGCTTTTTTTTCCATTTTCCCCAGAGGAAAAAGTCAAATGCAGACCATGGCCGTATTTAGTTTCAAACTGAATGATATACCTTGTTTGACTGAAAGCTTATTTTGGCATACTACATATTTTTACATAAAGCTGAAATTAGTTTCCAAATGTCAATTCATTTGGGAACTCAAGAAACAAAAATGTCACAATTTTCTGATTTTGGAGCAGAAGATACCTCTACCACTAGCTCAGTTAACTTAGCGAAAATTATGTGAACTCACCTAAAAAAGAAAACCACATATTTTATACCAGAGTCTGCATACCCGTGGCTAAGCTACTTAACTGGAAAAAAAACACAACACATGCCCTGTTCTGGCCTACTAAATATATTTAAGTACTTTTCAGTTCTTCAGAGTATGCTGTGCACTCCTTTTAAACACAGCAGGAAAGATTAACTGAAGTTTCTATATCATAATGATCCAAGTTGATCACTTCCTGCAATTTGATTTTTCTTCATGAGTCTAAAATACACACCTCCCAAAGATCCACTACTGTACTGAAAACATGACCTTTGCATTAGATACTTTGCTTTAAATCCCATCACTATGATTTAATATAAAATATGAAAACTCTACATACCAAGTGCTAAGGAAATACCAGTTGATCAGCCAACAATCACTGTGACTCTAGCTGACAGAAGTATGCTACTCTCAATTTCCCACACACACTTCCAGTTGACTAAATTAAGACTTGCTTAAAATAGAAACATATTGGATCAAAATATTCCAATTGCAGTTGAAAAAATTGTTGTTGAAAAGAAAAATGCTCTCCCAACACTATTTATATGCCACTTCACAGGGGGGGATGAATTTTTCTGACCATTGTTTCTGTTAAGAAACTTCACCAATTCAAGAGTCACAACTTCCAAAACTCAGAAAGGGAAAACCTTGGGAGGAATCCAAGGCTGGAAAATGGCAATGTCTACTTGAGCATTATCAGCCTCTCTGTGGCTCACATCTCAGCTGCAAGTGGTTAAAATGTTTTGGGTTTCCTCATTCTAAGCATGATATTAGAACTTATTTCGAATCTGAGTTCATACAGCTGTTGTTTTCAATTGCATCTGTGACTCAATGCTGTGTTTACTTAGAGGTTATGCTGCAATAAGTTATACTTCCCATATAGGTATTCATTCCTCAGTTGGAAAGAGATCACTTGATTCTTTTTTTTCTTTCTATTCATGGATATGAATGAGCTACACAGAAGAACTGAAACCTCAAACATTACAAAATTTAGCTCACTGAAACAATTTTTGCAGTATTTCAGATGTAATCCATATATCCAGTATTGACTTTTCCAACTGAAGACCATGTGGATCAGGATTGTAATGATTATATGAAGAAATTACTTTAACTCACAATCCTTTAGAGACACATGCCTCAGAAAGAAATTACCTTTCAGTGTGACTCAAAAGCATTAGGTGCTTTGGTTTGGTGCTTGGGTGATGTGACTCAGAAAAAGCATTTGGGTTTTCACTACATCTTTTCTCACAGATTCCATGCAAAAGCTGCCCATGTGGTAGACCAAAAGCTTTCCTAGCTGGAAGTATTGCAAATTTAGTCTAGTCTGAGAGCCAAGATAAGCACTATCCATCTCATGAATTACCATGAAAAATAAAATTATCTCCACTCAGCAACATTTATTGAATTCTCTCAAATCTGTTGCATCAAAAATTTATTTCTTCAATCAAAGACCCTTAAAATCAGGTTTCCATTTTTTAATCCTGACATTGTTTTCAGAGTTTTCCACTAAGTTTCCAGGCCGCATTCTTCATCCTTTCAGGCAAACAGAGCTTACCTATTACTGAGAGTGCTAGTGCTGGTGGATCCAGTTCCCAAATTTTACCCCATCACCTCTGAGTTTCAATTTTACCCCATCACCTCTGTCCTGATTCAAAGCAGAAAAAAAAATGAGCTTAGCAGAGTCACGTGCAAAGCAAATGTAACACACAGTCACAAAAGCACTCATCAGAAATGTAATTGAGAGGCTATTAATAACTCCAGGTTTTGAGTGATATTTGTTCTGCAGAACTTTAGGATCACTGCCAAATACAAACAACATGTCTGATCATACACAAAGGGCCATGATGCTCCACAGATCAAAACAAAAAGTTCTTTTTGAAAAGAACTTTACTCCTTTTTTTAGGCAAAATTAATGATTATGTTATTACTACTGATTTACAATATGGAAATGAAGATGGATCAAGAGTTCTTCCATCCACCCCACATTTCATTTTAAAAAATAAAGGGAGGAGAGGATGTCCTATCTTTTAGTACCGCTTTTTTGTTCTTTATTTTTTCCCCTTTTTTCCCTCATGCAAGAGCAGATTTAAAAAGAACATTAGCAAATGTTGTCTCAAGCTCAAAGGCATCATATCACCCACACTTTAGTGAGTTCCCAAACTTCTTTCGCTTATAACATAATGCAATCTAATTTACTAGGATTTTATTCCATGGCAGCAGACCACACTGCTCTTTCATTTGTCTTTGCAACATAACTACTTTGCCTAAAATTTAAAGTGATTCATTAGTAACTCTGCAACCTACTTTGTATCATATGTATAGTATTTCATAGAATTATAGAATTTAGTCAGAAAATACATTTCAGATCATCAAGTTAAACTGTGATCCCCACATTGCCAAGTCCACTCAAATACATCAAGTGGTATAGAATGATCATATCAAGATCTTAGTATTTCTTAGAGCTTCCAACCAGTAACAAGCCATCTTTTCCCCCTGCTTTAAACTTTCCATCTGACTCTCCTTATGCTGTGCCACCTGAAGTCTTGAGCCTCCCAAGAGATTTGTAGAGTGTGATGATCCTATCAGTCAGTACATCCTCATGCAAAGAAAACACTTCCTTTAATAATGGTTCCTCAAAATTTCAATTGAATACTACTTAATTTAATTTTTAAATTATGTATTATTTGGTCATTTAAAATATACCCGTTTCCTTTTAAAAGCATGCAGCATAACCAAGTTTAAATCTATAGCCATGACAAATACAAAATAGAAAATTTCTCATAAATGATGTGGCTAACCAGGCAGAGCACACTCATTGACACATCTTTATAAAATGTGTAATTATATTCTGAACTGCATGCCTTTAAAACACAGTAAAATATTACAGTATAAATCACAGAGGCAATTTTTAACAGCCTTTCAGCACCACTTACAGCTTGGGGAGGATTTCATATTAAGAGGCATTTCTCTTTTTGTCAGGTTTTATACATCTTGAGCTCTTATTTGCTGCTTTTCATCTATCAGAAGCCTATAACAAAGATTTTAAGATAAATGACTTCACGATCGACTAAATTAAAAGGATTCCAAATGCAAATGATAATTTTGGCTGTGACCCTTCAGGTCCTTACCACAGCAAAATCTAAACTTTCTGTTTAATTAAGACCTGTCAGTGAGAAGGTGCAATGTTTAAGGACAAAAACACCTGTCTAGACAGCATGTCTTTATGTTATCCTTTATACATTCACCCAGTGTCTACTGTAAAATTAACAGCCACTCCACAAAAATCACAAGCCTGTTAAAGATAGGCAGACAAAGGCTTAAAGTTCTCTACTGTAATTCTGTCTTTTTGACACTTAACATCCTTTTGCTAAGGAACTCCCAACACATTTGTCTTGTCCTAATAAATAGAAGGATTTCACATCAACTGAAAAGTGGTAGCAGGTGGCAGAAAGTAAGCATCATAAAATGGCATCAGTTGATAAATTCAAGACAAAATCTTTCAAGAGTGAGTTTCTATTTTATTTAGTTATTATCAGCGGCATTGAAGAAATGATGGATACACTTACAGCATGAAGACCTGCTTTGAAAATATACAGGATTGTAGTAATGCCAACAATACTGATACACTGCAGAAAATATTCCACTGTGAATCACAAAAATGAACAAGAGTCTAACACCATGAGGGAGCAAAATTTATTTCTGAAATTCTAATGCACTAAGAACTTCAATCTGTTATTGGATATCACATCAAAAATGTGTTAAGGTTAACATCTTTATAACATTTTTGCAACATTCCATCAAACCAGGCTTCAAAAGCAGGCAGCACTGCTGCAGACAAAGACTGTGCATCACTGAGGTGTTCAGCAGCATGAAGTAATGTTAGTTATATCCAGGATTTACTTATCCCAAATCCAGGAACAAAAGTAGTTTGTATCCAAGCAGATCTGAAAGAAGCTAAACGATAAGGCTAGCTCATAAAATTTAATGGGGGCACAGGAAGTAGTGGAATGGAGAGAAACAGAAAAAAAATGAAAAGGATTTGTGTCCTGAATCAATCCAGATTACCAGATGCTAACCAAGCAGAGTAGGGAAAAGGAAGAAGGGGAAAGAGAAAACAGGATGCTGCAAACACAGAGCAAGAGCCTTCATTTTCTTTGACAGGTACTCCTCCCACATTCTCGAGTCCCTGAAGCTTAAGGCAGTTAATTCCTTTTCATCATTGTAAGATCACTGGAGGAACTCAAATGCAATGACTACAGGATCGAGTAGGATACATCTCAGATTCTTGAAGGAAATGGCTGATGTAGTTGCCTAGCCATTTGCAAGCCTATTTGAGCAGTCCTGGCAGCTAGATGAAGTGCCCTGTGACTGAAAAATAGAGAAACATTGCGCTCGTTTTTAAAAGTCAATGGAATACCTCAGAAGCATCCTAAGCCCAGTAAGATCATGGAACACATCCTCTCGGAAGCTGTGCCAAGGCATCTGGTAGACAGGGAGGTGATAAGAGTCAGCCAACTTGGCTTCCTTTACCAGTGAAAAACTGTGCCACACTAATCTGGTTGCCATCTGCAACAGGGTGACTTGTGTTGCTGGATAAGGCGAGAGCAACAGTATCTCCCTAGACTTCTGCAGACCACTGATACAGTTACACACAACATCCTTGCCAATAAACTGGAGAGATACAGATTTTCTATACAAACTATTCCATGGACAAGAAATTGGCTGGACAGCAGCAGCCAAAGAGAAAATACTGCAGTCAATGGCTCAATATCTAAAATGAGATAAGTAACAGATGGCATCCCAGCAGCCAAAGCCTCTGCCCAATGTTCATGGTTCCATCACATGCAGGCTCCAAGAGGACCTTTGGCTTTCTCTACAAAGTTGGTCATGGGGAAGAAAAGTCTGGAGACTGTGCAAAGTGTTTCTTGGTAGCCAAGCACAGTCAAGTGCCCAGACCATCCTGCTGCTGCTCCAACATTTGCTGCCTACACTCTTTCCTCTTACCAGTAAAAAGAGGAGCAGGTAATCTGAGCACTAATTCCTTTCAATCATACACTCAGAACTTTGCCGTCTTGTTTGATTCTGCCCAAATCCTGGTTTGCTCTATCATTCATGCCTAAGTGAGAGAGGAACAAGGCATAATAATCCCTGTTTCTACTAGGTTGTGGTCTCTGAAACATCCCAGGCCATAGCACCTGGAAAGCAGCAAACTTCAGGTGAATCCCTGTCAGGCTGAGAAATGGGTCAGTACTCCTTTCCAGAGAGATACTCACAATGAGCACTCATCATTTCTTCTTGTGGTTTCTAATGTATGCTGTGGGTGTGGTTTCTCCCTCCAGAGCTTGCTCATTAGTGTCTTCAAGTGTTAGGATATCCCAGAATCAAAGAGTGTTTTGGATTGGAAGGTACCTTCAAGACCATCCAGTTCCAATCCCTCTGTCATGGTCAGGACCACCTTCCACTAGACCAGGTTGCTCAAAGCCCCATCCAGCCTGGCCTTGAGTATTGCCAGGGATGGGACTTCTTCAACTTCTGGGCAGAAGAACAAGGGCAACCTGGGCCAGTGAATCACCATCCCTACAGTAAAGAATTCTCAATATCTAATCTAAATCTACCCTCTCTTTCAGTCCATTCCCCTTTGTCCTGTTACTACATGCCCTTGCAAATAGTCTATTTCCACCTTTCTTGTAGACTCCTTTGATGTACTTGAAGTCTGCACCCTGAAACCTTCTCTTCTCCAGGCCAAACAATCCCAATTCTTACATCTTTTCTTTGTAGTAAAGGTGCTCCATCCCTCTGATCATCTTGGTGGCCTCCTTTGGTCTCACTCCAACAATTCCATGTCCTTCTTGTGCTGAGACCCCAGAGCTGGATGCAGGGTTACAGGTAGGGTCTCACCAGAGAGAATCACCTCCCTTGACCTGCTGGCCACATTGCTTTTATTCTCATCTCATCCTGGTTTCTATGCAGGAGAGTGGAGAGTGCACCAGAGTTCCACCCTTGTGGGTCACCAGGATCTGTAGTGTGTTACTCAGACTAGCATCAGCCATCTGGTTACAAAAGCCCTCCTCTGTTTCTTTTTCAGCCTGTCCAGTACCACACAGGCTGCTCCCTGGCTTCTGTAACTCAGCCACCTGGTGTGCCTGGCCACAGCCTGCACCTTTCACAGGTACTTGCTTGTGCCTCAGGAGCAAAGCCTGGACACTCATCACAACCTCAGGGCCACACTGCACTCCTGCCCTACCACTTATGCCTGTGAGACTGGCTCCCAGACATCTCAGGGGCTGCCCCACTTCTTGTTTGGAGATGAGCATCTGCCTCCGTGCAGTGCTGGCAGCACGTTTGCAATTAATTACAAATAAATTAATTTGGGTGGGACTTATCATAGAACTTGTCATAGAGATCAATTCTTAAAAGGTGAGAAGAAAAGGTTAAGTGATTGCTGTGTTTCCACATATGACCAGTTTTTGCGCTCTGTGCCTGACACACCTACCTTCAAATGCAGGGATGGGTTATCAGCTACTTGTATTGGCTAAAATAACAGTATGTTGCACACTTCCCATAATACAAATGGAAGCCTGATTTGATTAAGGAGGAAGAAAGTGACAAAAAACATCCTTATTGTTATAAATACCAATTTTTACTGTTTGGGAAATTGTCTGTCCTCCTTGGGAAGTCTACTTCTCCAAGCAGATGTCTCACCAAAACTATGACCATATTTGCCTCAGGTGAACACAAAAAAAGCTGAAGCATGATCTTTGCTGATAATGAATAACTTTAGAATTCCCAACATGGAAGCCAACAGAACTACAGGTCTGAGTACACTGTTGCATTGTTGCCACATAATTCTTAAAATCACTGATGGCAATTATACACAAACTAAAAAGGATGTGCGTATCATAAAAGCCCTAGGACTATGCTGAGATTGTTTAAATTAGATACTATAGACACATTTATCTCCACAATCCAGGAAATAATTGCCAAATTAACTCAACAGTTTAGCCAACATCCAAAATAAACCGGTTAGGATACCCTTTTCAGCTCAAGGAATACCCAGATGTCAGGATTTTTGCCTTTTATTAATACTTAAGTGTATCTGAACACACTTTTCAATAGATAGTATAAAATGCCAGCATGTTACTAACTTGCACTGCATTTGACATGAATATTTATCTCCCATAATTCTTCTAAAAATATTGTTTAAAACAATGAGATGGCCAGAAAATTTCAATGCAAACAGTTTGTGGAAGAATGGAAAGAATTCCACAGTGCTCATACCAAGAAATAACATTTTGAAACAGGACAGATATGCAAGAGGTTTTGCAAATGGGACATCAGGTATCATCCTTCCAATTTAACATAATGATATTTGTCTTGAGAAAAATGTAGGTGAGTCAGAATGTGCAAGCAGAAGAATCCAATCATTGTAATGCATTGTTGACAACTTTCTGAAATAACAAGGTGACACAAAGAAATCTTAGAGGAGATTTGTCTCAGAGAAAAAGAACTCCTCTTTTCTGCAGCACAGAAGCTGGATTTTTTTGTTTGTTTGTTTTTTGTTTTTGTTGTTGCTGTGGGCTGGGGGAGGGGGTGTTTTTGGTTTTGGTTTTTATGTTCAGGGAATTTTTTGGTCACTTACTTCAAAGCAATTCCCTAAGAAAAAGTCAGAAAAATATTATGAGTGTCTTGACTTCAGTGAAGGTAAGAAATACTGACCTAGGAGAAAATGTATAGTAGGGTTAGGCATCAACAGATATTAGACATGTAGAAGATATTATGCCTATCTTTAGATACTAAGTACTCCTAATCATAATTTTAAAATATATTCTTCTCCACAAAAGTCTAGAAAAATTAGGAACCAATATTATAGTATCTGTTTTAAGATCTGAAGATATATTAAAAAGAAGTTGTTTTTTTTTCTTTATAGCAGCAGCTCTTAGGATCTCAAGTGTAAGATCATTTATTTGTGATAAGAGCCACCACACATACATACACAGATATACACATACATAGGTAGATAGACAGATAGATAATCTAAGATGGTTAAATACTTTGGTCATAGGAAGTAGGCATTTACTTACTTGAATTTTCCTGCCAAAATTGCTTGTTTTAAGGCTATTTTATCCGTTAGATTTCACTATCTGTTTCCTTGATTCTGTCATTTCAAAATGGTGGTAAGAGTGTGCTAAATACTCACAAAATGGTTTCCTCATGTTTCCAACAAACAGAACATACATGTACTGCCACAAAAATATTTAGATGGTTTCCTAAAGACTGCAGAAGTCAATCAATTTTAGTCAAGCTTTTCACAGAAGTCACTGAAATCTGCAAGTTCCCCATCACTTTTTGTGTTTTTTACTAAAGAACCATTTCATTTGAACATCCAAGATAGGCATCAAGTAACAGAGACCAATAAAAAGGTAGGGATGAGCATAGGCATAACCAGTTACTTCCAATGTCAAAAAATCTAGGCTTGTTGTCTTTATTAGTGACACATTAGTAAGAAATCAACACTTTACTTCTAGATTGCAAATCAAAAATTAATGTGGAAATAACTCTAAATCAAAGGCTTGCAGGCTCTTGTCAATCACCCTGGCATCTACTGCAGAGGTTGCAAGGTGAGCAACATAGGAGACTCTGGGAATGCACAGAGGATAACTTCTTGAGACATGCAATAGATTCCCCCAGCAGAGGGCATGCAAGGCTGGACCTGCTGGTCACCAATGCAAGTGAGCCATTTGGGAACACCAAGACTGGAGGCAAGCCTGGAGTGAAGTGGAGACACACTGGCAGAGTTTGCAGTGACTGAGGGAGAGGTGAAGAGGGAAGAAAGTCTTGAACTCCACGAAAGCAAATTTCCATCGCCTGAAGGAGCTAGTCAATAGGAGCCCAGAGAATTTGCCCTCAGGAAGCAGAACAGGCCTGGCAGATCTTAAAGAATACATTCCACAGAACACAATCCCCAGGAGCAGGAAATCAGACAAACAAGGCCAGAGACCAGCATGGGTGAGAGCAGAACAGCTGATCAAACTAAAGGGCACAAAGCAAATGCAGACATGGTAAAAGCAGGAACAGGTTTTCAAGGAGGAGCATAGGGAAGGTGTCCAATTATGTAAGGATGGTGGACTTGGCAGTGCTGGGTTTACAGTTGGACTCAATGATCTTATGGGTCTTTTCCAACCTAAACAAATCTATGGTTCCACACAGCTGCCATGCCTCTCTCCATGATATCTGGAAAGCTATGGCAGTGAGGTGAAGACTCTGGTGAACAAAAACAGAGGAAAAACTGCATCCATTTTTAGAAAAGGTAGCAAGGAGGATCCTGGCAACTACCAACCTGTCAGCCTCCTCTCTGCATGTGGGATGATCCTTCTAGAAGCTGTGCTAAGGCACATGGAGGACAGGAAGGTGACTTGAGACAGTCAGTACAGCTTCATCAAGGGCAAGTCCTGCCTGACCAGCTGGTGGGTGAGAGGCTGGAATGACCCAGCCATGGGCACTCCCAGCCCAGAGAGCCAAACGTGTCCTGGGCTGCATCCAGAGCAGCGTGGGCAGCAGGGGAGGGAGGGGATTCTGCCCCTCTGCTCTGCTCTGGTGAGGCCCCACCTGGAACCCTGCACCCAGCTCTGGGGAACCAGCACAGGAAGGACACAGAACTGTTGGAGAGAGTCCAGACGAGGCCACAGAAACAACCAGAGGGAACACCTTTCCAATGACTACAGGCTGAGAAAGTTGGGGTTGTTCTGCCAGAAGGATAGAGGACTTTGGGATGACCTCATTGTGGCCTTCCAGTACCAAAAGGAGGTTTAGAAGAAAGATGGCCACAGACTTTTGAAGCAGGGCTTGTTGAGACAGGACAAAGAGTAATGGTTTTAAACTAAAAGAAGGTAAATTTTGCCTACATGTAAGGAAGATGCTTGTCACAATAAGGGTGGGTAGTGAAATACTGGAAGATATTGCTCAGAGAGGTGGTAGATGTCCCCCCCTGAAAACATTCCAGGTCTCCTAACTTAATTGAAGATGTCCCTTGACACTGCAGGGAAGCTGGAGTACATGGCCTTTAAAGCTACCTTCCAACACAAAGTATTCCGTGCTTCCATAATAAAGTAGCTTGCATTTGCACAAGACTTAGAAAAATTAAATTCTTAACTGTAGCCAAACCAATCTTTTTAAAAGCTGCATCACTGTGAGATCATGAAGGAAAATGAGTATGTCAAGTAAGAAAACGCACACACAACCTTCCCATAAGAACATGGGAGTATTCCCAAGGTGATTACTGCTTACTGGTTTAGCAAGCTAAAGATTAGGGGACTGGAATACTGAAATTCGATGCTTAGACACAGAGATTAATGTCTTGAATACTGTACTGCTAAAACAAACAGCTTCAAAATGCATT
>VYXF01011775.1:187414-220389 GCA_013397295.1 Polioptila caerulea | reverse complement strand
GGACTCAATGATCTTATGGGTCTTTTCCAACCTAAACAAATCTATGGTTCCACACAGCTGCCATGCCTCTCTCCATGATATCTGGAAAGCTATGGCAGTGAGGTGAAGACTCTGGTGAACAAAAACAGAGGAAAAACTGCATCCATTTTTAGAAAAGGTAGCAAGGAGGATCCTGGCAACTACCAACCTGTCAGCCTCCTCTCTGCATGTGGGATGATCCTTCTAGAAGCTGTGCTAAGGCACATGGAGGACAGGAAGGTGACTTGAGACAGTCAGTACAGCTTCATCAAGGGCAAGTCCTGCCTGACCAGCTGGTGGGTGAGAGGCTGGAATGACCCAGCCATGGGCACTCCCAGCCCAGAGAGCCAAACGTGTCCTGGGCTGCATCCAGAGCAGGGTGGGCAGCAGGGGAGGGAGGGGATTCTGCCCCTCTGCTCTGCTCTGGTGAGGCCCCACCTGGAACCCTGCACCCAGCTCTGGGGAACCAGCACAGGAAGGACACAGAACTGTTGGAGAGAGTCCAGACGAGGCCACAGAAACAACCAGAGGGAACACCTTTCCAATGACTACAGGCTGAGAAAGTTGGGGTTGTTCTGCCAGAAGGATAGAGGACTTTGGGATGACCTCATTGTGGCCTTCCAGTACCAAAAGGAGGTTTAGAAGAAAGATGGCCACAGACTTTTGAAGCAGGGCTTGTTGAGACAGGACAAAGAGTAATGGTTTTAAACTAAAAGAAGGTAAATTTTGCCTACATGTAAGGAAGATGCTTGTCACAATAAGGGTGGGTAGTGAAATACTGGAAGATATTGCTCAGAGAGGTGGTAGATGTCCCCCCCTGAAAACATTCCAGGTCTCCTAACTTAATTGAAGATGTCCCTTGACACTGCAGGGAAGCTGGAGTACATGGCCTTTAAAGCTACCTTCCAACACAAAGTATTCCGTGCTTCCATAATAAAGTAGCTTGCATTTGCACAAGACTTAGAAAAATTAAATTCTTAACTGTAGCCAAACCAATCTTTTTAAAAGCTGCATCACTGTGAGATCATGAAGGAAAATGAGTATGTCAAGTAAGAAAACGCACACACAACCTTCCCATAAGAACATGGGAGTATTCCCAAGGTGATTACTGCTTACTGGTTTAGCAAGCTAAAGATTAGGGGACTGGAATACTGAAATTCGATGCTTAGACACAGAGATTAATGTCTTGAATACTGTACTGCTAAAACAAACAGCTTCAAAATGCATTGATTCTAGTACAGCACATAGATTTTTTTTATTTTTTTAAAAGGTATAAGTTATACTTTGAAAGCTACAAAACTATAAAAAATATAAGTGCCTTTTCACTTGTTCAGCAGTAGTGTTAGTCTGCAATACCTTCTTAACTCACTTTTTTACTAATGCAGCCAAAAGCAAGTAAGTCAGCTACACTGAACATGACACCTACTTAAATGAAACATCCATACCTAAACTTTAATCCAGTAACACAGAAATTGCTAACTCCTCAAAAATATCTCATCACTGGCTCTCTGTTCTAACTTGTACAGGGCAACACATGTCATATCACCCAGCTGGAAAAGCTATTGCACAGTCCTCCACAGAACAGGGTGAATAAGAACGATTTTCTCCTTAAACATTACATGTTTTTAAAAGTTGCTGGGATTATTTCTTAAAAGCAGAACAAACGTAAACCTCTAATTTGGCCAATGATTTTTAAATTTATCTCCCATGCAAAGAAAGAGGAGAATGTATCTTCAACCCATTGAATACTTCTCTTTTAAGAACACCCCAAATTTTATTGTTTTACAGTTTTAGGTTGGACAGAGACAAAGTCCTGAAATGAAATAAAATAAATTATACATGTCTGAAGATACTGTTTTATGAAGGAATAGCTCCAGCCATTAAAGAATATTCTACTGTTATAACAAATAACTCAGTTTCCTCTAACTTGTAAAGCACTATCTGAAGGGCAACTCAGGAGAATTGAATGCAAACAGAAGTGACAAAGCAGATTGTAGTCAGTTATCTTTGAGATGCAGAGACCTGCAGCACTTCAGTTTTACACTGTCAGCAAAGAGTGCCTGCTATACTTCTGTAGAAATAATTTTACATTTATGAGCTGTCATAACTATAATGTGTTCAGAAGTTCAAAGTCAAGAAATACAATGATTCATCACATGACACATGAAGTGAAGAGGCAATTAAGAGAACAACTTTAGATGTTGCTACAAAAATTCTCTATTTTATTCAAAGATGCAGCTGACTTCAAAATAACCAGTGGTCCACAAATCATGGCTGAAAGGTCTAAACTACTTCATTTCAAATATCATTAAATATTAGACGTTTAGTCCACAAATGAATTTTTTAGTTACCTACAGCTATTCTGAAGGCATCTTATTAAAGCCTGTTTTTATAGTATACATAATGCATTATTACAGAATAGAAATAAGCTTTAGAAAGAAGAATTCATTATCATTATATTACCCAATTTACAAAATTGTTGTCATTTATGATGAAGTGTCTAATAGAAACAAAAGAAATAATGATCTGCTGCCTTACCAAGGTCATTACATGTTACTGTTCAGCAATGAATGCTCCACCAGCTTGTGACGATTTTATGAAAATAATGTAAAGCCAAATTTTACATTTTTCCACTGAAAGAACACCTACATGCAAGTCTATAGTTAGAAATTCTATTTTAACACAAGCAAGATGCATTTAAATTACATCCTGGTGCTTCAAGTTTTAAGTACCTGACAAAGCAATCTTAATTATTTTTAATAGATAGGTTTCATTTGCTTTGTATATATGCTTTTAATTCACTGCCAAATGAAGAATCATTTTAGAAAGCAAACTAATTCAGCAGCTTCCAGATCAAGTTTCAAAGAACAGCTTAAGAAGGATTTCTATTTAAGTACACTAAGTTGCTTCCTTTGCTCTATTGACAGTAATTTACTAACACACCATGATAAATTATTCCAGTGCAGGGTTTAAAAATGCCCAGAACACAACATGAGCCTGGTCACACTAATTTGTCCCAGAACTTGGTAGACACCTAAGACTGTCACATTTTGAAAGTAATTTCTAGACTGAGCAGCAGGTGATGTAAATATAGCCTTGAGCAGGATCATGGTGGTAAGATTTATCACAAATTTAATTATTAATTCATACAATAACAAACTGTACAGTCTCTTCATGACTCTTCCAGTCACATCATTCTATTGCTTTTCTAGGCCTATAAAAGTAAATAGGCTACTTAATAGCAAATGGCAGTTTTTTAAACAAGCACACTTGAGGACGCAGCTTTCCTAAATAGGTTCCAGATTTTATTATATAATACATGAAAGTAAAAATCAGCTCCATTGTGTTTTGAAACATTTTTACATTCCTCTTATGTTTTCACATCAGACATTTATTATAAGCCATATTACCTGACCACATTTCATTAAATGGTCTTTGTATGCTGAAGGATTATTTTAATTGATTTATATACAAGGAGATGCAATCCATAAAAAGGGAGATAAATCTCCTAAGTTTTATACTGATCTCAGAAGTTTATTGTTTCACAGCAGTGTCTCCATTTCATTCTTCTGTCTCAAAACATTCTAGAGGGAGTTGTTGCTACTGCTAGTAATTCGTACAGCTATTGTAGCATCTGCTTTATTTCAAGAGATGACGTATATCCTTGTTGTACAGCAGATCTAACAAAAATGGAATTAACCCGAGTAATCCTCAGTAACTAGGCTACATTTAACCAACAGGGCGTTTGTAATAGATCACTACATCCTTTTTGAAACAACTTAAAATACTATTTCTTTCTAATATATTTTTGTTTTTCCTATCAGAAAGTGATTAAAATGGATAGAACATCTTTCAATAACTTTCAAATAACTTCCAATTTGCAAAAAGCTTAAAACAAGCAAATAAAGTAAACTGCTTCAGTAGAGTCAGGTCTTAAAACACTTCTGTGGTCAGCATTTGTGTGATTTAAAATGTGAGCCTGAAATACATGGCAGCACTTAGTACAAGCATCACATTCCTGCTTCTGTGTATGTACACAGTTAAGCAAGATTACTTACTTAAAGTTTCATACAGACAGTCATTTATAATCAGTACATATACAGACATTTGCTGTCTCTAACAGCTGACCAGTCACCAAATGACAACAGAGGACAATGTGAAAAAACCAACTACAGAATTTATTACTCAAAGCATCCAGTAATGATGAAGTTAGATCAGCCATCTGTACTTAAAAATGCAACAGCTGGCATTTACAAATCCACCTGGAACATATATTGATGTCAGTAACAGATAAGCCCTGTTGAACAATTTGAGAGGGGTTCAGCTCTGAAAAAGAGAAATCTCACTTGATGTGCTCACTGAAAGAGCTTCAAACATAAGCTTTTGTGGTAACTCTATTTCAACTAATTAATACTTTCTAGCAACACATTAAATTCACACAATTCATATTTTGAGCAAAATTGCTGTTTTCTGTATTTAAAGCCCTTCTTAGCCTTCACTTCCTCAGACTAATTTATAAAATGCATACATAAATTTAATTACCACAAACATTTCCATAAAGAGGCAATCTGACTCATCTACAGAGTCAGCTTTCTTGCTCACTCACTCTTCACCAGGCTTGTGTCTGAAATCAAGCTGTAACAGATTTCAGCCTGTACAGTACATTAATGTGGTAAATTATGCCTGAAAATTTGCTTCCTGGTGGTGTAGCAGTTTTTTTCTTCTCCTTTGGAGAGGGAAAAGAATTACCTTTGGAGCACCACACTAGTCAAGTGAGGTTTTTCTGCACACATCATAAGTGAAAGTATACACATTATTTGAGGCTAGGAGATTTTGCTTCTGTAACAAGAAAAATGTTCTTCTTATGAACTGTCCAGTTGATGTATTTTTTTCATTGTACTCACTAGAGTACACTTGAGTTTGCTGCATATAGTGGCAATCACTTTTGCTAGCTGTACATCCTAATAGTCTTGTGAATTGTTTTCTCTACACTGGGAAGAAAAAAAGACTATGAAAGAGAAGTCTGAACAACTTCTTCAAAACAAAATATTGCTGCAACCTGACATCATTAAAAGGTGCCAATTCAAAGAGTTTAAGCAATTGACACTACTTTTTACTTAGCGAACACTAGCAAAATTTGAGGTAAAAATAGGAAGCAGTGAGTCTGTTGGCCATAAGAGCACTGGAAAAATACTATAATCCTGTCTTACAGTTGAATAAAATTTATGAAAACTAGAATATAAATATAAAAAAAGTATAATGAAACAGTCAATTAATACAATCAAACAATGTATGCAATTTAAAACCATTACAAAAAATTAGACATTTTCATGTGTTTTGTACAAGACTCTACTCTGATTAAAAATTGTATTTAAGCTACTGAGTTTTATCATTCTGCCTTTTTCAAACTTAAATCACATTTATTTTCTTTCTGCTTATGATTTAAAAATGCTGAAACCTCAATTTTTCCAAATATCTTGAGAAATTCTAATGCCATAACTTTAATGCTATGAATATTTGAAATTATGAATATAACCCCTTTTTTCCCTACCTTTTGTTCTTCAACTTAATTCCTGTTCTGGTGCATAGCTCTCTTTATCAAGGGTAAATGTACTTAAAAACATGCTTATTAATGTACAAGTATTTGTATGCCTCGATACATTTGTACAACAGAATCATCTAAACTTGAAAAGACAGAACTGGTGTCATGACATTTCACTCAAACAAGGCATAATTTGTACAGACCTCCCTAGCATCAGGTAGCATCATTGATTAGTTACTGACAGTTCAGCATCTTAGTGTCTTTTGTGTAGGAATGAAAATTAGTTCCTACCTACTACCTACTGTCCAGTCACTATAACCCAACAACTTTTAAAACTGAACACTAACATGACCTCAAATTTTTACAGTGTGCATATTGTTATAGACTTCTTCTTAGTAAAGAATTTACATTACTAAATAGGATTAATATCAAATTGCTACAACTAAAAATATAAATAAATTCCCTTTTCCTGTTAAATTGTAAATAACAGGCCTGCCCTTGTAACTGACAGAAGAGACTTCTATTGATTACTCTGTATTTTCTGGTAAGAGAAGAAAAAAGTGCATACTTTTATCCACTTTTTCCACATATTCCTTAACCCTGNTTTTTTTTTTTTACCATTATATTGTTCTCCCCATTCATCTACCACAGGCAGATGAAGTAAGCTTGCTTTCAGGTACAGGTAAAACCACATTTTACCAGATTAATTTATTCCCTACAGCCATATCAGTACTCACGACACAAGCTGATAAGCATTACACTTATTTTTCCCTTTGCAACATTTTACTGCTGTAGACCAACCAGACCTGCAGTGCCCTCACCAAGCCATGGTCCTCTGACTAACCACAGCAGTATTT
Source organism: Polioptila caerulea (assembly GCA_013397295.1). Taxonomy (NCBI): domain Eukaryota; kingdom Metazoa; phylum Chordata; class Aves; order Passeriformes; family Certhiidae; genus Polioptila; species Polioptila caerulea. The sequence goes on along the minus strand of VYXF01011775.1, from coordinate 213,972 downwards.
TATTGTGATTTTGTGGTCAAGGAAATTAACAGAGAGTGCACTGGACTACTTGCCTTCTGCATACAGACCTAAACTGAAACCCACAGGACAAAAAAATCCATTTTCCTTTAGATATTTGTTGGAAACTGGAAATTTCCATTACAACATCAAACCAATTTTTGAAAGAGATGTCAGAAATACGCCTCCTGGAAATGTAAAAAAAAGGCACTGCATTATCCTTATCAAATACAAATATTACAATTCTTATTAAAGGACTATAAACTATTAATTATCATCACACCTCCATGAGAACTATATAATCTGCTGTAGCATGACAGCTAATGAAGTACAAATCCAGCATAAAAAACATATTTTAAAAATACTCACAATTAATTAGGTAGTTCAGGCCTTGGAAAAAATATCAAGCATGTAAGCTTTGTCAAGCTTACATTACTGACAAGAGTAATTTTTGACATAAACTTCAATATTAATAAAAAAAGTCTTAGAAATTTCTTAGAACCTAAAAATGATCATTACCAATTTATATTCTCTTGTCGTGTTTCCACACCTACTATGTACCTGAAGTTTAATTTCAAACTGATATTAACAAACAGTATTTTAATACTGAGAGAAATGCAGAATGAAGAAGGGGATTTATTCAAAATCTTTGTGAGCACAAATAAATATTGACAAAATATTGAGAAAAAATAAATTTGCAAAGGGAGAAATTAATAAAATCACAGAAAACACTATTTTTTAATGCTTTTTTCCCAAACCCAACATTGAAAAACAGCTTTTGCAATTAGGATTGCCTGAAACTATTTAATCACTGAGAGAAAACATATAATAAATAGATTATCCTTGCTATTGTTTTTGTCGTGTAGCTTTACTGTATTTCCTGCAATAAATAAGAACTGTCTTACTTGAAACCAAATATTTAAAGTGCTTTTTTCCAATATATCCTACCCTTATGCCATACTAATGGACATAAAAAAAACCTCACTTTGTAGAGGCAAATTGAAGCAACAAAAACGTAACTGTTATAGCCAAGAACTAAGAAGACACTAAATAACAGGTCTTGAAATCAATTTAAACATTAACTGCTTTTTGAGAAGAAAGAGGGCTTCTCTCAAACTTTCATCTTCCCTTTTTTTTCATGTAGAGAAAGCAAATTATTTGCACTTGTAATCACTTTCTGAACACAAAGTATATTGACATAAAGATCACCTTCAGTCTTTACAGGAAAATTTTCCAATTTTTTAAACACTTGAAATTATTATAAAGTATTTCCATCTTCTCCAGAAACAATGTAAACAAACTAAGTAGATAGATTTATGTATTCCTCTGCTTCAAAAAACACTAAAAAGCAAGTTTCTTTACAAACTGAAACATAGCAACATAACTAAGAAGAAGCTCTTAAAACATAAGAACATAAGCAGGGACACAGAAGACAAACTTCAAAATGTAAGTAAGCCAGGTATCAAAAAGATGAAAAGCTGAGAAAAGATAGAATTACATAGAAAAGGTTTCTTCAATAGGTTTTTACTTTCAGTCAATATTTTTAAATTCAGTTGTATTTGATTCTGTAAGTCAAATTAGTATGAGAATGGCCATTTTATCAACCTTCCTAGAGAACACCATCATAATGTCAACTCTTTCAGAGATGGCACAGGAAAAAAAGCAGAGGATACTAACTATGAACTGAGTGCACCAAAACCAAATTAATCTAATCACAATAGCTAAACCACTGCCAGTGAATTAATCTGATCACTTATGAAGTCTGCTAGAAACCAGAAGATACCTGACTGAAGATGTGCTGTCAAAGAAAATAAAATTTCAAAATAAATTTCAAAAGAAACTCTGCTAACTGTTCAATGGAGTTTATTATTTCTCCATCTCTTACATACTAGCCAAAAGAGAAGGTTTATTAAGTGACAGGATGAATACTTAAAACCATACAGGCTTTTTTCCACAAAGCTGAAGTGAATCAATGTATCCTTCAATTCCATAACAGTTAAATACTGCTTTTAGTCAAACAATCAGTATTTTAATTTTAATTATAATTTTAATACACAACTTTTGACCAAATTAAAAAAATCTGAAAAAAGAACAAACCCTTGATAAATCCTCAAAATATCTAACAAAATGAAACATGATAAATCTTATAAAGAAACCTAATAAAATCATTCTTGTTTAATTCATGTTATAATAATGGATTCTGTATCAAATATTTAAAGATCCTGTGAAACTTCTGGATTACTACAAAAAGCATTAGGCATAGAAAAACACTTATAATTTAAGAACCAAAAGAAACACAACAACAGATGCGAAAAATTACAACACTTTATCCCAGGGATCAGAAGAAGTAATAAAAAATAATATGCAAGTATAAGCTGTCACTCCACAGTAGTACAGCTCATGAATGCTCTGGGTTTGAGCCAGGCAATTAACACATGCTGCTTGTCTTTGAATAAAGTGTATTTTTGGTTAGCTTTTAATAAAAGGTTGAAGGATTCCTCTTTGTAAAAGTGGCACATACCACATAGTAAAGCTTAGTCTATCAACAAAGCTGCTGAAATCAAGACACTACTCATGTGATAACAAACTCTTCAATGCTGTTTGTCATCCATACAGTTTTTTTTACAGGGTCTCACTATCTCAGGGAGAAAGTGCTGGACTACAACTTTTTCAGGAAGAACAAAATGTCATGACCAATACAAAATCTATGGAAAAGAATTTTGGAACAAAATGTTGGATGCAGAAATGAGAGAGTAGGTTTTTACACATGCAGAAGTACTTTTCCATAAATAGCAAGTTCATTATATAAACATATATGTTCCTCTTGCACCTGGATAGAATATAATAGCTGCTACTGCACAACAGAGAAATCTTGCATCTTTTAAATGACATGGACTTGCATGTCAGAGGAAGTATGCTGATAACATGGTTACCATTAGTATAGACTACAAATAAAAAGTGGAAATAAAACCTTGAATGAATCAGTTTTGATAATGTAGTCATGAAGTAGAGAAGTTCTCAGAGTATCAAGGGGGCAATCACAATCTACAACTGACCAAATAATTGTGGGGGCTTTTTTCTTCCTGTGCTTCTCAGGCAGATTTACACAAAACAACCCCAGAAAAGGGAAATATGTATGCCTTGCACTTAAAGAGTATCTCGATTCTCCTACACTTTGTATGACACAATGGCACAATGAATGTCTGTAAAAATATTCAATTGAAAGTCAGTCTGGGGCAGAAATGCAACTTTGTGTCATATGCATCCTAGATATTTTAAAATATTCAGATATTATCATTTCAAACCAAAAAATAAAACTCTAATACTTATGAAGCTGAAAATTTGCATGGCAAATACCTATGTTTTTTTGATGGGACAAAGCCTGGGAGTTGCAATGTCAGAGAATAAAGAAAAATGTATTCAGAAAAGCTTCTATTTCGTCCACAATTCCTTCACACAGGAACACATGATTTTCCTCTCACTTCACTTGTTACAGCAAGTAACTGTCAGACTGTCCAGATTGTGGGACTCTCCTGTGAGTAAGGAGGGTCTCAGAGGATGCCAACATACGGGATGAAGGGAGGAAAAACTACCATACACCAGTCCATGGCTGGCTGCACCTAGAAAGGCAAAACACCTTCCTGCCCCTCTCTGGCTGCCAAAAGGAAAGCTCCTGCCTTTTCCTTTGCATTTCTCAGCCAGCTGATGACACTTCCTAAAACTAACAGATGTGCTGATGGAGAGTTTCCTCACAGTGCTTCCTCCCAAAGAGCTTTTCATGATAGATGACAGGCATAATGGAGGTGTTGTGGACTGTGAAAGTAGGGAAAAATCAGAATGTTCACAACTCATTTGTCTCTACTTGGCTTTATAGGCTTCTTTTAATGATGATGGTCATTTGCTCTCATGTTGGATTGCTATCTCCATTATAATGGTCTTGTAATGTTGGGATGGAAAACAGAAAAATTAACACCACCTGTCTAGCAAGCATTTAAAAAAAAAGTACATTTTATTAACTGTAAGCAAAGAAGAATTACTAAGATTGATCATGATCACCACATCACCACACAATTGACATATCATTTAAAGCTACCATCTTTAGGTAAACTACTAAAAATCCTGTAAGTCTGTAAATTACAGACTTTTAAACAAGAGCTGTTCTGAAGTTGGTTTGCTTTTCTACCTCTGTACTGCACACAATAGTCTGAAAAACCACGTCTACCAAGCATCAAAATTTTACCTTTAGCTCACACTTGCAGAACTTGTTCTAGAATGCAGAATATTAAAAACTGAGCTGCTTTCCAGTAAGTTTACTGAAGATAACTGGTGATAGAAATGAAGTACAACTTTCAGCTGAAAGCCTGTATGAAACAAGAGTATGCAGCATAACATATATGCTGGTTTAAAAAAAAGTTATGTCAAAAAAAAATCACCAAGTAAAATCAAAAGGTAACTGAAATTTGATAATGAGACTGCCAAGGGGGCAAAAACGTAAATTTAACAGAATAAACAGGAACGTATTTTCCAATCCTTTCCTATTGACATTGTTCATAGGAAGAGAATAGACTGACAGAAAAGAGAAAATATTTCATGCAAGATGGGAAGCATTCAATAAGCAGAGAGCCAAAAAAAAAAAAAAAATCCCATGAATCTGAAAATCCTGGCTTCAAACACCATATTGCTCCCTAAGGTCTAAAAAGCCTGCTTGAAACAGTAGGTACCAGCACCTCTGCACAGAGGTGGTCTTGACTTGGACTATGCATTTCGACTGTGGAAGAAGAGATCCAGCTGGTAAAGTTTTATCCAGTGCCAGAAAAGCAATACCTGAAGGAAAACATGAGCCTGACAGGTATTTAATATGGCTAACTTCCACTTATAAATGATTACCGTAAGCTGAGAGGGAGTCACAAAAGCTGCAATTTTACACTTTTTCTTTCCCCTGTTGCCCACTTAGACTGGATCCATACCAAAACTTTACAGAAAATTAACCTAACCAGCTCTAGACCTAGCATGGACACTATCCTGTCTGACTTAGCTCATGAGGCAACCAGGTGCTAGAACTGGGTGTTTCAGTCCAGGACTCAACCAGGAAGCAAGATACACGTGCACATGCTCAAAGGGAAGGTGATGAACAACATCAGCCTACTGCACAGACTTTGATGTGAATTCTTGCTGGTAGTGTACATAATAGTGAAAGGCTGCAGATTTACTGGGCCAAGAAACTACAGACCAAGGATGCCTGAGCACCAGCACTAAGCCATTAAAGTGGAGGAGAAAAAAAAAAATCTCAATAAAAGGAAACAAACAAACAAAAACAACAAAACCAACAACAAAAACAGCAATAGTAGCAAAACCCTATAAAGTATAGCTTCATACATTTAAACTTACTCTCACTCTTGCATGCATGAACCATTGCTTTTTTGTAAGTCTTTATTAACTTTGTGTTGATTTGGGTGCCTATCACATAAGCGATAAAAAAAATTAATTAAAAAATAAATAAAGGAAACAAAATTAACCAGACAAACCGTAAAAAAAAAATCCAGTTTTTTAAGGCTGCTTAAGGAGAGGACTTTTTGTTATTAAAACTGCAGTTGATTCAAGCATCCTTTATGTTAGGTATGAGCCCTTAATGAACTAGCTCTTTTAAAGAGTGCGAGCACATTAGCTTCTTATACCAAATATATATCACATCTTAACTAGTGCAACTTTAATTTTCCTCAGAACATCCCATCACCACTACATTTTGACCTTATTAGCATTTAGTACTTCTTCCAGTTTATCCTTTCTTCACTTACCTACAAGTCCCAACATGTCTCCTGAGCTGGAAACAAATCATTCACAACCACAGAAAGCCTCCCTCTGTTTTCAGCTCTAACAGCACTTGGTTCAAAGTCCTCAACTTCAAGGCCCAACAGAGGGCTATACATGTCACCCTAGACTGGAGATAATTGGCTTTATCCCCTCCCAGATGAGCATATATTTTCCTTTCTCTCCACTTTCCTCTTTTTTGCTTACTTTGTCACATCCATCCCCCCCTACAGAGGAGACAATGGTGAGACTGTTGCATATTGTTCTTTTTTGTCTCTTCACAGCTCATAGAAAACTTCTCAGTTGACCATCTGTTCAGGCATCCTCATTTTGCCTAATAAAAACACCTCTCAATCTTGCTTTCCATCTTCAGTCATGATTGTGCAGATGTCCAAGCCATGCACGTGATGCTCCCATCCCTTCTAACTCTTCAGCACTACAGGGCTTTGCTAGCACCTGGCCTTGAGAGCATATATGCTTCTAAAGGATGTAATTTATTTCCATACCTACATTTCAGAAACACTTCACAATGCTGTTACAGAAACTCTGCAGCCAAACCAACAGTATGCACTAGCAGCACACAGTCCAAACACCCGATTCGGCTTTGCCTACCACCGATTACTTACAATGCACACACATAGCAAAAAGTCACCTCAATGAAGATCATAAACCATTTAAACACTGAAATATTTTCTAATCACTTGTGCAGAAGTCCAAATAGTTCAGCTTCTGAACAGGGCAAGAATCCATCTAGCTAAAAAATTAACATTGCTGAGCTGCTTAATAATGCGGGGCATTACTGTAACAATTTTCAAAGAGATTTATGTAGGCTGACCATAAAACAGACAAAGTTAGACAAAGATTGTCAAGCTGATTAACACGGGATTTCTTTAGGTCACTAGATGCCAGAACCACAATTGATATCTCTTCCAGAGGAAGTATCTCAGCAAGCAGGTCCTCCCTTCACTCTGGTCTGCAGGCATTCCCCTGAGTGTGGATTAAGGAAAGAGAGAAATGCACCAGGTATTGCCAATTACCTAATGTATTCCATAAGTCTCCCATCCAACTAATTTTGAGAATTAACCACATTTAACTGATTACATCTGAAAGATTTAGAACAAAGAACATCACTACAGGCATTCAGGGAGACACACGCATTACCAGGGTGAAAGCATTTTTATTGCTCTGTGATTCCACCATCTGGAGAACATCATGGTATTAATGTGTATGAAATTATTAAACATTAAAAATGCTTTCTAAAAGCTATTACTGCCCTCTTATTAGGCAAAACCTTGAGGATGTGTCCCATGAAGATTACATTGTTCAGATTTTGAAAATTGTAACAAAGGATGCTACATGTCATTAATATTTAAGAGCTGAAGAACTATGAATCATGAGTGAATAAAAAGGGTATGTATAAAAAATGTGGTCTTATGAGTTCAGCAGCAGTTTATATGACCTTTTGCCACTGAAAAAAAAGTACTGAAGCTAAATAATAAATAATAATAAAAACAATAAAAATACTCAAGACAGACGTGTACAGGAAGCCCCAAGAAAATTGAGTTTATCTTTAAATCTGCCTGGTGTCAAAGCAAAGCTTCAGGCAATGGCATGCAGCTGCTCAGCACTATGGAGTAACACAGAAGGAAGAAGATAAAGCACCATCTTCAATGCCATTATCACCGTGTGAAAAAAAACAACCTGGTGCCTCAACCTTTCATTTTAGGATGGAGGGCACCACAGATTGACACAGCAGTAACCTGTACTCCACTTAGCCTCAGAGAATTACCTACCAGTTTCCACCTTCCTACGAAACGAAAAAACCTTTTAAAAAAATTGTTAGACTTTCTCTGGAAACATAAGACTATAAAGGCAATATTTTTAAGAAAATAAATGTATTAATTAAAAACTCTGAAGATTTGAGGAAGAGAACATAGCTGAGAACTGTCTGTGGACATATTTCTTGATTGAAGCAAGCAGCTTACTTAAAAGCTACTTTTTTGGGACCTTAGTGGGAAAAAAAAAGCTCAAAAACTACAGAAAAAACATACTTCCTCCTTAATAACCTCCAAAAGTGATTAATGTTTCATGCACTGAAAATGACATCTCCCCTTCCTATGTGTGTTCAAACCACTGAGGGAAACATTAACAACCCACATCATTCCTTTAATATGTTTGCCTTACACATCTATTTCATTAGCAAGATTTTTTCTTTTCATAGATAGATCACAGCTTTTATTGAAACAGTTTCACTTCCACAGTAACATGGACCAATTTTGTATGGTTTTATAGGCTTTCATGTCACTTCAAAAGCAGAGGCAATAGTCAGAACAAAAATTTTACTGCAAACGAGACCAAGTGGCAACAGAACACAAAGGGCAAAGCCATAGAAAAAGACAGAGGATGAAGGGAATGTAAGCACTGAGCAAGGAGGCAATTTTATGGCAGAAAATAAGTCACTATAGTCAGTATGTGACATATATTTAATTGAACTTTAAATTGAAGAGACTTTCCACAATGTAGGCTAAAGAGATGTACACAGAGACCAAGTGCAGAAAGGCAGGAGAGGAGACAAACTCTCCCTAGGGGAGAAATTACTCCTCTTAAATCAAATACTTCAGTGAATATCCTGCTCTCACATGGTTTTGTGTCACCCAAAAGCAGAACACAAAAAAAGCTTCTGCAGACCACGACAAATCCAAGAGCCTTGTCTCTCCTACAAGCCACAGGTTCCCTGCTACACCTGTAAATGAAGGACATAAAAAGATAGTAATTTTTATCAGAGCAAAGAGAGAAGGAGGACTGATTTCATCTCAGCTCAGAACACCCTTTATGGGCAGTAGCTTTAACACCTGCACGTACTAAGGGCCCTGAGAGCCTCCTCAAGAGTTTTGTGGCCCTTCTCATCCTTTGAATGCCAAAAAGGCACTGCAAACATATCTTTTCATACCGTAGGAAATATCAGCATGTAACTGATCACTGCAAGCAGACTCCAAAGGCAGTTTTAGGTCTACAACGTGCATTAATTTATTTACTTAGGAAAAGCTAAGTTCTGCAAAAGTTACATCTGTCTTCCAAGAAAGCTGCCAGAGCTGGCAGGAGCAGACTGCTTCTACGCTGCAATGACTGAGCCATTTGTTGGGTATCAGTTGCAGGACTGGTGCCAACCTGAACACACAGGCATGAACTAAACTGCCTACAGAATATAGGCACACATAAGATTTAAAACACATACATTTACTACTTATTACTGAAGTTTAAAAGCTCTGAAGAAGCATCAACGCTGGAAAAAATCCATGCATTTTATGCAAGTCTTGTTTTCACAAGACCATGATTGCCAGCCTAGCAAAAAACCTCTTTTAAAATTTTGTATATTATTTTAGGTATTTCAAGGAAATTGCCTCAAGCCATCACAGTGAAAAGCAATGGCATGCTCTTCTAGCATTTGTCATATATATATATATACAAATCTGCATACATACACACGTGTGCGCACATACACATACACACTTCTACAATCTTTATTTCTATAAACAATTAGTTGGAATCTTCTGCTTCAGTTCTTCATGAATTAAAGCATTCATGAGAACACAGAGGATTTTTTTTTTTTCTAAATTAGGCATGAATTCATAGCACGAAAGTACCTGTATTACACAGTCAATATGCTTTAAACAGAAACATCAACTCTGCTAACAGACTCCAGTATTCATTTGCTATTTGTCCTTGCTACAAAGGGTTCAGATCTAAATGGGAAACTACTGTATGTTTGTATTCCATAGATGTTTAGCTTTAGATTCACATAACAGATTTGAAAAAGGAAGTCCAGAGTCCAAAGATAATCCTTCAGGGGTTTCTAATCATCTACATGTTTATTTGGAGTCATTCAACTAACAATGAACAGCAGAAAAGAAAATGGCAAATGACACAGGATAAAGTGGGAAAACCAAAAGGTGACTTTCTTCTAAGATGCACTGAATTGCTTCCTTTAGCTGGAATTAAAGCCCTCAACAAGTACCATAATGTGACTTAGCTCTTTGTGAAATGAAACCTTTCTTATTCCCTAACCATTTGCCTGCCAGGAGGTACAAGTATACTGGACACAACAGCTGGCACTTTCCACGTGGGACATGATCACACAATACTATACATAACCTTCTCATACTACCATAGCATCTGCCTTTGCTGTGGAGGTCACAGTGGTAAGCAGGAACACTCCATTTACAAAAGCAAAGGCCGTTTTTTGGCTGATATTGCAACATGATGTTTAGGATGGCACCGTTTTCCAATAGCAACAGGATTAAACAATGCAGCTACTATACTAGTAAATTTTAACACAACTGGAATGTTCTGCCAGTCAGAAGTTCAGTAGGTGAAAACAGCCAAAGATGACACTGACCTGGCAGTACTACCCAACTGAAAAATGTTGATGAATTTAAAGAGTGACAAGGCCTTAAAAATGATAAATTGAATACAGAGCCACAGGAGGCTGAACACCACAGCAGAAGTTACATGTGAACTCACACACATAGTTAAGTACCATACATAATCCTGATCATACATTTTAAAATTAAATAAATAAATAAATAAAGAGACTGAGGGAAATGAAAGGATGGGTAATTAAGGGAACAAGGGGGTCATGAATCCTCATACTTCACCAAATAAAAGTTGGTAAGGTAAGGTACCAATAGTACCTTGTCTATACAGATGCAAGGGGAAAAAACAAGAGCTTTTTAAAGTAAATAATAACAGCTCATAGAAGAAAAAAAAGGCTGCATATTTGCCTCAAATAAGCTTTAAGTGCTACTTATTGAGGAGACTGCCTTTATACAACAATATTCCAGAGGCACAGGACAATTAAAATGGAAAATCCTATTATTTTTGATAGAGTGTTTATAAAAAACTGATGGTGGGATGTGTGGAAGGTATTTTAAAAACCTCCTCAAAGTCTGTGAATGAATGGACATTTCAACCTGTTAAATACAAGAGCATTGCTGGGTATTTATCTGTTTTAATTAACAGGTGCCAAAAATTCAATTTAACATCCCTCATTATTATGTATTTTCCCCAGTGAACAAAGAGTAATAAAAATACCACAAAACATTTTAAAAATTATTTAAACTGTTATAAAAAATAACAGAGCAATTCTTTATGATTCCATTTTTATACTACTCACTACAGCTTCTTTTCCCATATAACTGAAATACTTGATCCAGCAACTATTTTTATTACCTATCTAAAAGTTACTTCATTTGTACAGGCACTTCTCCACTCTGCAGAGAAGGTTGGACCAAACTGATTAATATATTATGGTCAAACAGAAATAACTAAATAAAACTCAACAAGGAAAGAACAAATTCCTTCCTCCCCCCAACACAAGGCATCACTTCTTTTTTTTTTTTTAATTTCAAATTAGAAAAAATATAGAGTGTATCTACACTAAAGGTAACATTGGCTATTAAAACTACTAAAAACATCAGTTTGTTTGTTTTCATTGGCCACATCACAGATTTATGACAGAACCTTCAAAAAAAATCTTTCTGGAGGCCATTTCCAAGGAAAGCAGTAGGTCCCCAAATAATGTTTAGCAACAAAAAAATAATGGAATTTTTTCCTAAAATAGTGAGTTTAGCACTAAAATAAACATTCCAATGAGCAACAGCAAAGTTCTTTTAAATTGAGGTGAGCAGGAAGCTACTGCAGTTCTGGACTTACTCTGCAGGAATGCTACTTCTGAAGCATATTTTTATATAAAAAGGAAGGTACCACCAGCATTCAGAACTATGAAAAAATTTAACTGCTCCTACACTCAGGAACATATTTTAACATGATTGTTCTCAGGCCCTCAATTAGATTTTTCCCCTTCTGAATTTTATCAGCATTTTATCAACACTACACATAGCTAATGGAAATCCTATTCAGATCAATGTGGATGATTAAGTGCTTTCACATCCCTCAATACACCAGCAAAACACAGGCAATAACTGAATACTATAGAAAATAACTAGCATATTTAACAGAAACATAACAACATTCTAATTCTTACATGGATGCTCATACGGGGAAAAGAGGCCTACATTACCAGATAGTTCTAGGCACAACAATTGCTACAGTAATAAACAGTCTCCAGAAAAAGTTGCTAACAAACTGACAAGTATTTAATGGTCTTTATCATTATTCACTCCCCAAAGCAGCGTAAAGAGGCAAATGCCAATACCCTGCATTACACTTAAAAATACAAATAAATACCTCGACACACACATATACACTCCATACACACGTCCACACACACACAGAGAACATCAATACCATACCATATCTTCTGGCAAAAACTCACAAAAGAAGTCCTGCTTGTGTGGATGAAACCAAGTCACAAGCAGCTGATTTGTAGTAGCTGTTTTCTAACCTGCCAAATCCCAAGTCAGTTATTCCAACCCACCTCCCTTCAGTATTTCCCTCTCCCACTTTGAGTATTCACACAATCACAGAATTTTCAAGGTTGGAAGAAACCTTCAAGATCAAGTCCAACCATTCACCCAGAACTACCACTGTAACCCATAAACCAATTCAGTCAGCATCAGATCCAGATGCCTCTTAAAAACCTCCAGGGAAAGCAACTCCACCACCTCCCAGGACAATCTATTCCAATGCCTGACCACCCTAATAGTGATAACCTTTTTCTAGTATCTAATCTGATTCTCCTGTCTCAGCTGAGGGCCATTTCTTCTGGTCCTCTCACTGCAGGGACAGTAGAAGTGACCAACCCCCACCTCACTACAGCCTCCTTTCAAGGGTTGTAGAGAGCAATGATGTCTCTCCTGAGCCTGCTTTTCTCATGACTAAACAAATCCAACTCCCTCAGCCATTCCTCATGAGACATGTTTTCTAGTCCTTTCATGAGCCTTGGCCAAGCAGCTCTCGAGCCACTCCTCCCCCAGCCTGGAGCACTGCATGGGTTTGCTGAGTCTAAAGTGCAGAACCCAGCACTTTGCCTTACTGAGCCTCCTGCAGCTGTCCTCGGCCCACTGATCGAGTCTGTCCAGGTCTCCGTAGAGCCTTCCTACCCTCGAGCAGATCAACACTCCCATCCAGCTTTGTGTTGTCTTCAAATTTTCTGAGGGTGCCCTCAATCCCCACGTCCAGACCATCAATAAAGGTGTTAAACAGGACTGGCACCAAAATCAAGCCTGGGGGAACAGTGCTAGCGATCAGCCACCGAGTGGATTTACCTCAATTCACCACAATAGTCTGGGCCCAAACATACAGTGTTTTGCCTGTTAAAGAGTCCTCCCATCCAAGACATGGTTAGTCAGTTTTTCTAGGAGTACAGCAAAAACAATAAAGCCACTGTTGTTCAAAACATTTTTCCATGAGTTAGGAAGCTCAGGCTGGACAAGTTGACAAGCATACTGCAAACAGAAGGCCAATCCTAGCTCACTCAAGTCTCTCTGCACCACAAAGGCTATACACATTTTATATCTCTCTCCCATGATAGAGCAGCTAAGCATATATGCCAGCACCACAGCATGGCTAGGAATTTAAGAACAGAAAGGTGTTTATTCTTGGACTTAATAGACTGAAAACTAAGGCTAACAGATTTCGAAGAGGGGGCATGAACATCAGATTCCTATGGCAAGGATGGAGCAATGCCCAGTGCATAGTTTCAGTACAGAATTCTTTCTCGAAAGTAGAAACAATAATCAATGTTTGCAAGGATGTAACAGGCACTCTCCATAACTCGAAGCAAGCTTCAAGCATTAAATCCCACAGAAGAAATGCATATACACTTATATGGCCCTCTTGGACCCCTCAGTATTATGTTTTTTAAAATTATTTTGTACCATTAGATCCTAACTTCTTTTGTAGTCAACTGCCCTCAATTAGGTGCAAATGAAGAAAAAAGAAACCACAAAAATACAGCACAGAAGAAAAGGATGCAGAATACTAGCATCTGCTTTCACTCCTTCTTGCAGGCTAGATTCATACCTAACATATTATTTGAACACAATCATTAAATATATCAAAAGCACATAACAAAACTGTTTCATTTGCTGAGTCAAGCACTTTCCTAAAAGCTTAGTCATCAGCTACATTTGTATTTGAATTCCCTGACTTCTGGAACTCACTGCAATTGAGAAAATTTTGCCCCAAACTGATAAAAAACACCATAAAAGTCATTGTGTTTTGTCATTATCAACAATAGTAACTTGTGCAATTCCAGTGGGATAACAGTTTGTCTGTAAGACAGGCGCTTTCCGTGATGAAGTCATTACAAAGGGTGTACTACAGTCTGCAGCAGTACAGAAAAAGCTTTCAAGGAAGGCTAAAAAAAGCTATGTTAAATTGAAGGCAAAAAAATACATATATACAGAACAGAAGGACATAGATCTAACTGAAAAGATACATTTAAAACAAACTGAAAGCTAAATTCTTAAGCTTTACAGTAGAGAGATTGCAGTTAGAAGCAGAGCTTATTCTCCAAAGGACTTTCACTGATGCCCCGGGAAGCTGGGTTATCACCTAGGCACAAGCTTTAAACATATGTGTATGTACACATGCACATTTCTGTGTATGTAGAGTTACAGTGTATGCCTCATGCAGCAGCCAAGGCCACCTATACTTCCACTGCATTGCAGCCACAAATACTGCTAAAGAAACGCTGCATTTCTTCAATGCATTTGTTCATATACCATGAGAAGCTCATTCACAGATGCTGCACTCAGAAAGGACCCCATGAAGAAGCACTTCTCTTACATCAACAAATGCAGAGTCAAAAGAAGCAGTGTCCCTGGTGATCAAATTTTTGTCCTTCAGATGTTAACTTGCCCTTGAATGTTTGTAAAAAATAATAAAAATTTTAAAAGAAAACATAAAACAAACAACAGTTTAGGGACTCGAGTGTTTTAAAGTCACTGTAAGGCACTTTAAAGCACTCCTGAAAGCATAAAGTCCTTCAAAGTAACAAGTACACATACACATAAAAACCCCAAACCAAATAAACAAAAAGCTTACCATCCTATTTTAAACTTAATAAAATGAACAGTTTCAAGTTGCTAAATAAAACATCACAAACTAAAAACTAAAACCAAACAGACAATCTGTCCAGTCAGAACCTCAGGTTTCAGCTTTCAGTAGTCAACTGTATGGTTAAACCAACATACTCCAGAAGACCTATTTTAGGCCTTTNTTGGCCAAGCAGCTCTCGAGCCACTCCTCCCCCAGCCTGGAGCACTGCATGGGTTTGCTGAGTCTAAAGTGCAGAACCCAGCACTTTGCCTTACTGAGCCTCCTGCAGCTGTCCTCGGCCCACTGATCGAGTCTGTCCAGGTCTCCGTAGAGCCTTCCTACCCTCGAGCAGATCAACACTCCCATCCAGCTTTGTGTTGTCTTCAAATTTTCTGAGGGTGCCCTCAATCCCCACGTCCAGACCATCAATAAAGGTGTTAAACAGGACTGGCACCAAAATCAAGCCTGGGGGAACAGTGCTAGCGATCAGCCACCGAGTGGATTTACCTCAATTCACCACAATAGTCTGGGCCCAAACATACAGTGTTTTGCCTGTTAAAGAGTCCTCCCATCCAAGACATGGTTAGTCAGTTTTTCTAGGAGTACAGCAAAAACAATAAAGCCACTGTTGTTCAAAACATTTTTCCATGAGTTAGGAAGCTCAGGCTGGACAAGTTGACAAGCATACTGCAAACNCAAAACTGTTTCATTTGCTGAGTCAAGCACTTTCCTAAAAGCTTAGTCATCAGCTACATTTGTATTTGAATTCCCTGACTTCTGGAACTCACTGCAATTGAGAAAATTTTGCCCCAAACTGATAAAAAACACCATAAAAGTCATTGAGTTTTGTCATTATCAACAATAGTAACTTGTGCAATTCCAGTGGGATAACAGTTTGTCTGTAAGACAGGCGCTTTCCGTGATAAAGTCATTACAAAGGGTGTACTACAGTCTGCAGCAGTACAGAAAAAGCTTTCAAGGAAGGCTAAAAAAAGCTATGTTAAATTGAAGGCAAAAAAATACATATATACAGAACAGAAGGACATAGATCTAACTGAAAAGATACATTTAAAACAAACTGAAAGCTAAATTCTTAAGCTTTACAGTAGAGAGATTGCAGTTAGAAGCAGAGCTTATTCTCCAAAGGACTTTCACTGATGCCCCGGGAAGCTGGGTTATCACCTAGGCACAAGCTTTAAACATATGTGTATGTACACATGCACATTTCTGTGTATGTAGAGTTACAGTGTATGCCTCATGCAGCAGCCAAGGCCACCTATACTTCCACTGCATTGCAGCCACAAATACTGCTAAAGAAACGCTGCATTTCTTCAATGCATTTGTTCATATACCATGAGAAGCTCATTCACAGATGCTGCACTCAGAAAGGACCCCATGAAGAAGCACTTCTCTTACATCAACAAATGCAGAGTCAAAAGAAGCAGTGTCCCTGGTGATCAAATTTTTGTCCTTCAGATGTTAACTTGCCCTTGAATGTTTGTAAAAAATAATAAAAATTTTAAAAGAAAACATAAAACAAACAACAGTTTAGGGACTCGAGTGTTTTAAAGTCACTGTAAGGCACTTTAAAGCTCTCCTGAAAGCATAAAGTCCTTCAAAGTAACAAGTACACATACACATAAAAACCCCAAACCAAATAAACAAAAAGCTTACCATCCTATTTTAAACTTAATAAAATGAACAGTTTCAAGTTGCTAAATAAAACATCACAAACTAAAAACTAAAACCAAACAGACAATCTGTCCAGTCAGAACCTCAGGTTTCAGCTTTCAGTAGTCAACTGTATGGTTAAACCAACATACTCCAGAAGACCTATTTTAGGCCTTTTAAAAATTATTTTAAAGTGTTCATTTTACTAAAGGTAAATCTTAAACCAATGTGTTGAAAGTTTATCTCAAGAGTACTACATAAAAAATAATGGAAATGCATCTCAACACCATTACATTTTAAAAAAAGCAAACTGCTTTCCTAGGTTCATTTTAAGACTAAATCATATATAAAACAGCATTCAAGAAGCCTGTATCAGCTACCAGGCTGCTTATCCTCCTCCAGAATTTCCTAAAATTATACTTCTAGTTCAAGATGTTCTTTATTTTCAAAAGTGTATTCATATACACATTAAAAGATTTCTTACAGGCATGCCAAAAATCTCTGCTTAAGAGTAATACTCAGAAGCTAAAAATATTGCAGTGGAACTACACATTTATTTGCGCCCCAGTTCCAAATATGTATTAAAAAGTGACCAACCTGGCATTAACCTTGAGATTAAATCAGTACCCAGCACTGGTCTGATGGAATAAACTCCTCAAAGCTGGCAATTCTTGCTACAATTTTATTATGTGAGGTATTCTTCAAGTATTTTGTGTTATACAATGCAATGAAGTAACTAAATAAAAACACATCGCAGAGAATATGGTACAGCAGCATATGCTGATGATGAGTTAATATATGCCTTCTCACATAAGAACTGAAAAGAGCTGGCAAGCTCTTTGGTAATGAGAACCATGAAATAAAGCAAGAAGACTTCAAATGATCCAGCTACATTTTATGCCTAGTTGTCTACCTGAAGAAAACTCCCAAGAAAGATACAAACTGGAAGAGTAGCTAGAAAGCTCATTCTTCTAAAAAAAGACATATCCTACTGTAGTATTCCATTAGGTTTCAAGAGTACATTTAATTAGCTTTTATTTCAAATAATTTTTTAACTCCCTCTTTACAATATTCCAGCCTCTCTCTTTTGTGAGCATTTTCTATGTCAGTAGAAGTTTGTCTTTTGATCTCAAAAGATGTGAAGTTGGAAAGTCAAAGTCAGGAAAAAGTTATCTCAGCAAGACTTTTCTAAGTTGAGATGAGAAGAGATACAAAGAATATCCCAGAACAAGTAACAAAACCCATCTACACTGGGGATCAGGAAGGAACAGGGGGAAACAACTTGTGGACTGTGTCTTTGAGAAGACTAAACACACCTTCAGAAACTCTCTACTAGTAATTGCATTTCAACTAACCATGTATCTTCAGAAAGGCTGAAGTAGGATAAAACTGTCAATAAAGCATGACCAATTACACAATCAGATCTGTACATGTGAAACACAGTTATTTTAGAACTTGTAGGAAAGACAAAACTTTGAAAGCATAGGTAATTCTAGAAATATCTATAGAAACTAATGTTTCCTATGTGGTTAGGTTTACTTGATTTTAAGGTAAAGTATAGAAAACTAGTTCAGAAAAAACAGTAAACATATAGGTTTCATCTTGCTTTGTTTCATGAATTCACTTAAAGCTGACACTAATGCATTTATTCATCTGTTACTCTCATTTTAAAAATCAAGCTTATTCCTTGCACAGTAATAGGACACTGTAAAGACTGATGATCTGATGGGTTTAAATGAGATATCTCTTGCAATAGTTGTGCCACAATTGCATGAGCTCGTGACAAGCACTCTTTTAAACACTTGAACACCTAGACTTCTGCACTAGACATCGGTAGAAGTCCCACCTAGATATATTCAATAGCACAAAAGTCTTGAGAAAACATTTCTAACAAAATCACAGCAAACTTGAGAGAAAAAATCTAACAGGGTTAGCTTTAAACATTCAGAGACACTGAGACATGGTTCAGTTTTAGGTTCAGTTTTAGGAACTTCTTTTCTTCTTGTCTGTGGGATCCTTTGTTAAGTCAAACAAGAGCTTATTCTTAAAGAGGAAAAACCTTGAAATACTTGCTTTAAGAATATTCAAACATTTGCAACTGACTCAAAAGCTGTTAGCTAGCCCACTTAGTCTTCCACACAAAGGGCTGCTATTAGATAAAAACACATTAGAAGGAAGGTGTAGCCCTGCATACCTCATACATACATGTAAACATGCCCCAGAGTCTTTCAGCAACTTGGTTACTCAGCACCAGGTGTCACAATTACAAAGCTGTAAAATTACAAAAAGGCACAAGTAATATTTCCTCTTGGGGCAGAGCAGAAAACACAGGACACTAAACCTGAAACCAAGACAGAAATTTAAGAGACCTTAGCACCCAACCAGGTGAGAAATGGCCCTCTTAGCTCTTGGCTCCACAGATCAGATGCCTTCATACAGTGCACCACAGCCATAGGCTTGTGTGTTATTCTGGACATCTCCATGGTAGCTATGGGAATGCCACCCATCACAATAAAGATGCCAAAATGGGTTACCTCCAGCTCTTGCTGTTGTGCTGAGACACATGAGGAAAGACTGATGACCCAGGAACATAAAGATATCAGGGATGACTCTGCTTTCTCACCATGACTTCCTCAAATTCCCAGCCAAGCTGATCATGACAGGATCAAGAAGGGCTAAGAAGACAAGGAGCCCCGAGGGTTCATGAACCCAAGGGAGGCAGTGCCCTCAGGCAGTCTCCCCAAATCCTCCTTGTAAAAGAGCAAATGAATGACAGGAGGTTATGTAGAAAGCCAGAGAAGGAGATGAAGTCTGCACAGCACAGTCAGGGCTGGCAGCTCAAGAGAGGACCAGACACAGGGCAAGAGTAATGACCCAATTTAACACCATAGTTACAGCAACAGGATATGCATTAAAGAGTTACAGTTTTTTGTATCATGTACACACAGAAACACTATACTACAATAATGTGAAAATATAAATCACTTTTCTAACCATGTGAGAATCACACAGAGTAAAGAGATTTGGTAAGTACAGTTAACATCACTAATTGGATAGATATTGGCAACAAATAGTTAAGACAGCACACAAGCAATCCTGTATCAGAAAATGTCCATTTATGCAAAAAGTTCTAAGGCCTTTGGGATCATTTGATATCTCTACATATACTCTCAGAGATCTCCTACTGCAAGGGTCCACTCTTCCATGCATTTTTATTCTAGGATCACTGATAGCTCACTCTATGTTTTCATGGTTTTGTTTTTTTTTAAGTATTGGCTGCATTTATGCAACTACCTAATGACACTGTCGAAATTCAACAGCTGAAGTGGGGGTGGGCACTGCTGCTTCAAGACTCATCATTCCAGTACCCAAAATGAGCAAAATACCATCCTATCATCAACAAAGGCACGCACACCTCTAATGCTCCTGTTTGATACAGGGTTGAACTCAAAGCTTAGTACTGACCTTCACCACAGAGAGAGATATAGCTTCAAATGAGAGATTAAAATATATCAGGAAGGAAAACTTAAATTAAAACAGAAAATATAAAGTATTTTTAGAGGAAGAGACATAAAATGACTTATAAATTTCTAGTACCAGAGACAGTCAAAATACCAACACACTGTAAAGGACAAGTTTCCGAGTACTTTTCCATCTAAAGAGGCATTTTCCCATGACATTTACTGCAATATTTACTGTAACTACTGCAAATCAACAACAAACAGGATAATAGAGAGCTTTTTTACTAAAAGAATGTTTCAGTAATGAGACTGTATTCTATGATTGTCCTTGAACTTTGGAAACAAAGGGGGGAAAAAAAAAAGGAAAAAATAGATATACCATTATGTGGACTACTTGTATGTAAAAAGTACCATGTTTTCTTTCAACATCAATCTACACAATATCAGAGGTTCAATAGGATGCTTTGGAGGAATGTGGTTTTTAACTCTACAGTGAACATAGCAAGCACTGGACTTGACAAACCTTATGGGTCTCTTCTGCCTTTAGATATTGATATGTTTTTCATCCATAAAAAGGGAAAAAAGGCTACAAAAAGAAAAGCTTTGCAAGCATTTGAATATATATTACAAATATCCCAATTATTTGTCTTTAGACATTTTATGCTGCATTTTTCATATTCTAAAAAACATTCTCTAGCAATGTCTTCTTGAACTGATATAGCCACTTAACTCATACACAGCATTTTATTTAGTCACTTTATGGGACTACACTATTTGATCTGCTCAAATCTCAGGTTATAAATTATAAAATGGTCTTCTGAAACTCAAAATACATTTTTAAAGAAGAGAAGGAAGAGAGATAAAGCAATCAGCCCTTTAATTCAAATAGGCAATCAGCCCTCTACACTCAAGTCCCTCTTAAACAGCAAAACAAGGAAGTACACAGCATCTCAGCTTTTTAACTGTATTTTTGTTTTCAAAAGAATAGAAAACATACGACACATTAAAATCAAGCTAATTTCTTCATTCCTTTAAAATAAAAACAATTTTGAAGGCTTCAAAATTAGTGGAAGAGAGTGATAGCTTGAAATATGGATTCTGAAAACAAATCAAAAGGCCTTTTTAATCTTCAAGTGTCTGCTTTGGGGAAGCAGAAGATGCTATGACCTTACAAAAACTAACAGACTTTTTACAGAGCTACTTTGGACAAATTTGTCAGGTTTATTATACCTCAATCATTACAGCATCATCAAAACTAAGGATAAATTAAAACAAAATCAAAAAAATGTATCAGAACAAGGGTGGATCTTCTGTAGGAAGAAAATGATCTGTCCAAAATACACTTCTAGCAGACACTTTCTCATGAAGCAAGGAAATGGACTAGATTTAGGCTACAGTTCATCGGTTGTTTCCAGACAATTTGAATCTAAGCTGCTGTCAAGACAGCAGTTTGACACTTTGCTTGTCCTTTATTCCTGGCTATGACCATCTCTTTTTCTCCTGATGCTCATACTCAGCAAAGCGGATCCTCCTCTGTTCCAGCTCACCACAGGACTGCCCAAGTCCAGCAGAACAGGACAGCAACCAAAAAGAGACACTAACTCGAGTGTTCTCCTCCTTCTGTCCTCCATTTTTCACAAGGACCCTAAAAACACTATCATTAGATTTACTCTCTCAGCAATGTAATGACTAATTCTTTATTTAGAGTCGAGGAGCTCCATCAGCAGAGACAGAGAGGCTCACCACCTCAGTCGTGAGTCACTTGGTACGTGGGAGTCCCAGTCTTTAGACCTCCCTTCAAATCTGGCAGAACTAGAATTTAACTCTAGAAAGCTCAAAACATAAGAGTGGCTCACTGCAGGCTCATAAATCTCTTCTTTCCTTATTCATTCTTACAACAAAAAAAAAAAAAAAAATTAAAAAAAACCCAAGTAAACAAACAAAAAATCCATCAAAATTGTTAACATCTTGTCAGCAAGCATATTATGCATATAAGCTACCATATGCTTAATGGCTAAACCTAAGTAGCAGCAGAACAAACAGGCATCCAGTCAACTTCACCAGCTGAAGCACCCAGCAACGATCAAGAATTTCACATTTTCTCAGCAACTCTTTGACTTTCTGATCCACTTCTTAGAAAAGACATCTAGTAAAAAAATGAGGCAACGGTGATTCAACTCTTCTGGAGCTAAAAAAGCTCCTACGAATTTTAATGTAATTGTTTCTAGTTTACATTGGTCTTTACCAGTACATACAAAATACAAATTATTTATCTTACCGAAATCAACTAAGTTCATAATAATCTTGCAGCTCAACAGGACTCAGTTTAATACTTACATAGAAAAAGAGGACCTCAGGACAAATGTGCAACAGGCTATACAGGAAGTCCTGGCCCCAATCTTAGATTTTGTGCACATGTATTGAAGGAATATTCCCCTTCTAGCACACAGAGAGCGTTTCTGATCTAACACAGGAATGAAAAAGCACACAGAAACAGTTTCAGTGCCCCAAGGGTGAAAAAAAATTTAAAATCGCTCTTTTCACCAAATAATCTTGTAATCTGCAACATACACATCTGCTCAGGTGGAGTATCATACTATTGCACAGCACAAACTATGCCAAAGCACAAATGCAGCTTCTCTTTCCAGACACCCTATTTTACTCCTTCCCATCTAAATAGGTTTAATGCTGAGATAACATCCTAAGCAGCTTTGTCTTAATCATCTGCATCTTCCCAAGCAGCTTCTGCACTGGCAACAGAGTCAAAGATTTCTCAGCATCAGACAGAAATAGTGGTTAGAAATTAGTAGGGACTATTGCCATGCCCAACATGTTTTTACTTCTTCTATTCTTTATTACACAGACCTACGCTCTTCAAGAGCAACTGACAACCAAGACTGGAGTCACTCTATTCCAGACCCCATACAAGCTTGAGTTTTTTTCAAAAAGTTTGTTTTCAGGCCTCAATCCTACCATGAAAAGCTGAGTTTCTGGGCAGTCATGTAAGTCTGTCTCCAAAATTGTATTTTTTTGTTCCATCCCCCTTTAAGATCAGCACCTGGAGCCAATATTTCCTGACATTCAGTATCAAAATAAATTATAACCATGGTGACAATATTATCAGTTTTCTTCCTTTCCACAGATTTCTCCCCAAGTCAAGCCATAAAAACAAAACAAAACCCCTTCCACAATACAACTGTCAAGGCAGAATCTTAATCCTGCCACCTGATACAGATCAGCAAGCATCACATGCCCATAAGGACTGGAAAATAGCTTTGTACAGATGCAGCCCAAACACATCAGAGTGTAAGACTAGGCTGCCAGCGTATCAATTGGGATGTCTGATTAGGAACCACTGGTCTATAGTTCCACAAAAATTTCCATCACACCATAAATGCCTTCCCTGCTCAGCCAGAGCAACAGGTGTATTACTTCTTAGTGCCATGTACAACACGTAATAAAATAGTCTCGAAATCATCTTTCAATTGTGAAGTAAAGAAGGAAGATTTGCCCCCCTAAGATTTCTACCTAAGCAGTACCAAGCATGCAGTATTTTCTTTCGTTCACCTTTTTACATACACTGTCGCCTACCAAATCCATTTATAAATGGTCACCTTTCCCTGGGCCATTCAGAAAAATGCAATTGCACAAAATTAATTACTCTTTCTGACTTTTTGACACTAAGTATCACATAACCTCATTCTGTGTCCCATTTAAAAGGATTTTTCCTGATTAATGAGGGAGTGCCACAGGAGCAAGCATATATTAATATTAAAGATTTGGTGAAATAATATTTATCATATTAGGTTTCAGCCTTTACCCTTTCTCGTAGTTGTATGCTCAGTCTATTTTTATCTACAAAGACAGTCTTGCAAATAACCACAATGATTCCAGAGAAACCAGCATGAATTTTAGTTATGGCATTGCAGATAAACTTTTTGGGTAAGAGACCCTTAAGATTTTAGAAAATGCCACTGCAAAATGAAGTAACTTGTTCCTAAAATTACTTCAGCATAGAAAAGTTTTTTACATTGTACATGTTCTTAATCCATTTGAACACAGTTCTACACTAAGAAAAACACTATTAGTATAAGAAAAGACAGCTTAACAAATCTCATTTCTGTACAAAAAAACCCAAAAACAACCAAACAACACCTATTTCTGCTTTGTCAATAGTAAACTTAAATAAAATACATCTGAGTAATTAAGAATATATAGGCAATTCTTCAAATGCCACTATATATTTTAAGAGACTGTGATGCAGAGCCAACAGATATGTCTCGTGCTTATCCCTGAAAAAAATCTGCTTAAAACAATCTGTCCTGAACAGTATATATATATATATACATCTCAAATGCAATAGCTTACTGTGAAGGATTGATTTTAAACTCTCCAGGTAATACTCTAGCAACTTAGAGCATAGCAACGCTTACAACATGGCTGCAGTAATTTTCACCAATGAAACGTGTAAGATACAAGCAGAAATAATTACAGCAATATGCTGTGAACACTTTCCTCTCTTTTTCCCTCACAGTCTGCAGTTCACATTCTGACACAAGCACTGCAAGATAGATAATTAAGGTGGAAAGAGATTGCAGATACAGCTACTTACCTTGCAAGATGAAAACCTCTGTAAACAAATAGCACACTGCAATTTACACTGTCACTTACCTCATAGGACCAAACGCACTGAGTTCCTCCAAACCTCCGGACACACCTGCCCACTTCCACATCCTCATGAGTGGTGTACATTTCTCGAAGGCATTCACCAATATGTGGCACCATCCTCCGGAGAACTTCTCGGCTGAAGATCATTCCTGGCCCTCCCATGCAGAAATTCTCTCCAGGCTCTAGCCCCAGTTTTCCGAGTTCTTCAATATTACCCAGACCGGTCTGCCCCAAATACAGAGGTTTACTGCTGTTCAGTGAGCGAAGGAACTCCTCCAATTTTTCACCTGACAAAAAGACAAGATTACTGTTATTCCTCTGACTACTCTGCCAGCCATCTCTTTTCCCGTACTTCAAGCTTTTATAAAAATATAACAGGTACCTGAGAGTGGTCAGAGGAAATCACTTCCAAAGCAATATGCTACACCTCACAGAAAACAGCCTTGGACAACTTTTCAGGTTTTTTTAAATCAACATTACAATGACATTTTTCTTCCAGCCAAAAGAGGGAATATGGTCAAAACCGAATTTTTAACAGTGAACTTTTTTCTGTTCAAACAATACTGATGAAAGCACTCGCTGGTAGAAAAGTCTCTAGAGATGGACAATTTGGTCAATATAGTTCCAGGCTGAGGAGGAAAGAAAGTGGATGGGAAATACCAGGTAAGATTTTAATAGGATTAGTTTTTGAAAATACTAGAGCAAATTAAGGTTAACTAAGAAAAACATGTTTGATTGCAGACTAACCCTTGGAAAGAAAGTAAAACACCTGTTAGTTTCAAATAGTTCCAATACTACAATGTTTATAGAGTTTTCCTCCAAATCCCTTAGCTAGTTATTTTAGGAAACTTTAATATTTATTTGAAATTAAAACTTTCTGGATAGTTTTAATTTGGTAACGTGCAATCAATTAAAGACAGGTTCAGCACAACTTCGAAATGAGCTCAAAGAAAACACAACTTTACCTCTACAATTGAATGTATATACATATATACATGTGTTCATCTGCAAGTATTTGACAGGTGAATGACAGCTGATGAGCAGGCAGCCTATTAAACGACTCAAAATTAGGTGACAAACAGGTACAGCCACCACCAACGAACTTAGAACAGTGTAAGCAACCAAACTCACAACCTGGGCTTATTCTTTCAACTTCAGCTTCCCTTTTCCAAGCACGGGACACGGCACTAACAGTGCCAGCTTCAAGCGCAGACCAAAAGGAAGCAGGCTGCAAAGCATCACATCCTAACGGGGCTATGAAACTCGCACGGGCTGGCGCTGCCCGGAGGCACCCGCTGCACTAAACAGCAGCTTCACTCGGAGCCCGCGGCGGCTGCGCTCGCCCAGCCCAGGGTCGAGGCAGGCGAAGAGCAGGTACCGGTGACAGCAGCACCGCTCCCGAGGAGTCCCGCACCGCCTCCACCGCGGGGGCCGGGCCGAGGCGCGACGGCCAGACACCCTCCGGTCGGGTCGTGGGTCCTGCACCGCCCCACAGCCCGCCGCGCCCGCTTGGACCGGACCTTCTCCACGGCGGAGGCTCGTCCGGAGGATCGCCACGGAAGCCAGGGCGGGGACGGGAGCACCGGGACCACACGCCCATCCAAGGGACCGCTCACCGTGCCCTGCGTGGTCCAACCCGCAGTTTTGGCTCTCCAGTGACTCGCGGCCTCCGCAGAGACGACCCAGCCCGGGCACGTCGGGTTCCCTCAGGGATGGGGCGGCTCCCCATGCCCCGCACACTGGGGCTGGAAGCAAAAGCCGGCGGGGCGGCGGCAGTTCTCCCCGCCCCAGGTGGGAACCGAATCTCTCCCCGACCCACCGCGGGAATCCGCCGGGCTCCCAGACACCGCTCCCCTTCCTCCCTGCCTCCCGCCGGCGGGATGCGCCCCGGTCACCTTTTATGTAGACGTCGTCGTCCGCCCGCATGAACCACTCGTACTTGTCCAGGTA
>VYXF01011775.1:141340-167142 GCA_013397295.1 Polioptila caerulea | reverse complement strand
CTTCCCTTCCGCCGCGAGGGGTCACCCAAGGAGCCCGCACGGCTGCGGAGCCCGAGCGCCGCGGAAAACCCGACAGTCCTCCCCTCCACACCCAAGAGAAAAAGAGAAACACGACATGATTTAAAAAAACAAAAAAAAAACCAAAAACAAAACAAAAAAAAACAAAAAAAAAACCCAAAAAAAACCCCAAACAAACAAAAAAACCACAAAAAAACCCCAACAACAAAAAAAATCACCCTAACAGGCATCCTCGCCCCTGACACGTTTTCCCCTCTGCTGGCTCTCCGCTAGGTGACAGCAGTGAAATCGGACTAAAACATCCCGTAGTGAACTTGGGGAGAAAACGGCTTTATCCTTTCAGCTAAGCCCTCCCAGAGTAATGCAGTTGAGAAACTCGCATTATTGGCTGTTTTCCTGGAAATTACAGAGCTCTTTGCTTTTAGGCTTCCAGCCTGCAGGCCTCGATAATTTACAAAAGTACGTCTCTGCATTATATGCAATGCACTTAAAGCAAATGTACTTGGGCTGGAAAGAAGTCAAGTATTGTTGGTTTAATGTGAGTAGTTACTTCATAATGTCAGCTATTAGTCTTGTAAAATACTCCCAAGTTCTTACTTTTGTAAACTGAATGGGCCTGAGCTTTCACACAAGAACCCCCATCTGCACTGAAACTGCAGCAAGGCAGGAGACTGAGTTCCCTTGTATATTCACAGCAGTCCAATTTTGTAACAGGGATACTAATTTTATGTGAATGCATTTCAATGCTGGTACTCTTTTGCTGTTGTCTGCACACCAAATTAAAGCAGTAAGCTTTTTTAGCTTGGTTTTTGGGTTTTTTTGTGGTTGTTTTTTGTTTGTTTTTTTTTTAAATGTTGAATCTTCAGACTAGTTACAGTACAAGCTAGAGCAGGGTCCAAGAAGTTACAGCACACACAAGAATCAATCATGGACTAAATGAGAAGGAAGGAATGAAGCACACTTGTCTGAAGACGAATTAATCTTGACATGCGTTAAAGCACTGTAAACCTGCTGTAAGTAGGGCACGTTCTAGAATTCAGAGGGGACAGTACAAACCTTCTACCTTAGTTCTATTCCTGACTAATCCAAAGCACTTTTTTTGTGGGACAAGAAACAGACCTGGTATAACCTCAACTTTCCAGCTTCTGTGCATCTGTGAGATTCTCTTTCAAAAGGGAAACTATCTCGATACAATTCATAGCTCCTTAAATACCAAATACAGACGTATAAAGGGTTTGCAGCACCCAGAGTATCTTTTCAGAAAGGAAATAATTACTTGAAGTTCTTGTCTCCCTATTCACTTACATTTTATTTTGTCACTTTATCTCATGTTTTGATTCTCCTGAATTATTCTGAGGTGTATTAACTTGTCTGTGTACTCTAAACATTTCATTTTGTTTCTTTAATTTTCAAAGATCCCTTTTCACAGCCTGGTTGTATAACTTTAATATTTTTAAGGTATATTAATTCCAGTTTAGACTCTAGTACTTCACATATTTGGTTGAAAAAAAAACATTGTCACTCCATATTTTGAGATGACAGAAATGCTATACATTGAAAGAAGATGACCCAGTGATGGTAGAACTTTGTCACAGGTCTCAGGGAGGTTTATTTAAAGAAACTTATTGATCTGTTTTCTGTTTTTCGTCTCTGAAAAAGTGTAAGAAAGTATTTATGCATTTAGGCTGGCTTTTATTATGTGCTGCATCATTGCAGCAAGGCATTCGGTCACTAAGTAATGTGTTGATTTTTGTTTTATAATTCTTTGTGATAGCTTGAAGGAAGCTTTATAATGCTTTTCTGTATTCTAAAAATAGCTACCATAAAAAGACAAAGAGGATAGCAGGTGTTTATTAGAAGAAACAGTCAGATGTTTCTCTGTACACACTACATGTAACATATGACACGTACAGACATAAATCACTGGTCCAAAGAAGGCATTAAAAAAGATACAGTTTTCTTTATAAATTATACCTGTAAGGAGACATTCAGCCATGCTCAGAATATTTGTCTCTTTTCAGGGTCAATTCCTTGTGCTGTACAGGAATGTTTTGAAGAAGTGATGTCAAGTAAATTGTGTTTGTGACCAAAAAAAAAAAAAAAAAAAAATTCCAATAAAACCAGAGAAGGAAATAGTTTAATAAAAATATTTATTGAAAAAAATTTTCATCATTTGGCTATACTAAGAAAGTAAAACACTAAGTGTGATTACAGTAATTAGGATGCAAATGGCTAGTACCATGAGCAGAATGATTCGGCAATATTTTAAATGCTTTTTTTCTCTCTCCTTCTTTTTTAACAAGGTATCATACCCAGGAGTATAAATATCCCCCATCCAGAACTTTAGATCATTAGGATTTTCCTAGAAGAAAAATCAGAAAATGAAATCAGTTTCTGTCTTTTACACACAAGTTCATTAGAACATACCTGGAAATATATTGGCTATCATCAGATACTGATAATTGAATTTAAGGCATCACAACACATATGCAAGGCACTTTCTCTTGAATGTAGGTTGTGCTACTTTCCAGATGCTGCAAATGTTCCACTGGGGAAAATTAAAACCACACTTTTCATCCAGGAACCAAAAGTAGGACACCAGCCATTGAAATGTGTTTAAAAACCCAGGACAAACCATATTGTCAAGAATAGATGTGATTGTATAAACACAGCTCTGACTCCCTTTTCAAAAGATGGAACAGAAGAAAAAAACAAACAAAAAAACCAAGAAAACCAAAAAGAAAAATAATCTAGAAGTTAATTGTGCCAACCCACAGGGAGGCAGGATTCTGTACAGTGTGTATGAGGCTGAGAAAAATATATGTAATTTGATAACAGAATTTTGCTATGAATAGTTATTAAAGTGACTATATAGTATTTAAGTGCCACATTTGTAGCTCTTCTCTAAGTAAAGAGGGAAGCTCAGTTGTACAGTGTTGTGGTCTCAGAGTATCTCTAATCAGAGGTCATGGTCTGTAAAATTTAAATTCCTGGAGTCTCACCAGATATGTAGACTTCTTTCCTGATCAGATTCATGTTAGGGCCATGTCTGTACCAGAAAATACCTGAATATTTACTTCTGTTATCCCACCTAAAAGCCCAAGAGGGCTGCACAGTGGTTTATGCATGCACCACACATCTCACATCAAGTCACTTGCTCAAACTCAGCACAACAGCCAATTACCTTTATGTGGCTGGCCAGGTTAGAGTGCAGTGACTGTCTGTCATAGTCTTGCACAGTCCAGGAAGGGGTCTTTTTCTTCTCTTCCCAGTCATCATTCACATGGATATCACTATACAATGGGTTGCTCTTGATTGTGGATTTCAGGGTGATAGGAGTAATGTGATTCCCCAGGGATTTGTCTATAATTTCTTGACTGACCCTGTTCAAGTCTAAGCCTGGCAGCTCAGCGACAGTTCTCTTTTCTCTCTGTAAGACACAAGTTAGATCAGAACCTGGCTTTCATTTGCATTACCTACAACACAGGCCCCCTTCCAGAATTATCACTTGTAATGCAACAGAATCACTTTAAAACTACACATGAAACTATTTTTCTCCTTCTGGCAAACTTCTACAGTGAAGGAGCCTGACTGTTCACTGGACAGATGTCTTCCTTCTGAGAAAAGCAGGTGGGTACAATCTAAACATTAAGTTCTTTTTCAAATGTGAACTGACATTGTAATGCCTGCTGGAAGAAAGCCTCTGCTTTAGCGGAACAGTGCTATGGAGAACTGCAGTAGAACATAACAGTTGTGGTGAAAGCCATGGATGTGTTATGTAGAAGCAAAGATGTAAGGACAAAGCAAAGCAGAATGACCACAGGAGCAATGGTGTGTAAAAGACAACCTCCACTGGAAATGCATCTCTGATAGCAAGGGTGTGACTCACAGTTCACACTCTTGAATGCTAGACCCATGCCAGGATGTCAAAGAGGCTCTTCATTCAAGTGAGGGCACTATCAGAATTCACAGGTAATTAAATATCTGAGCACTCTCCCAATAATAAAACCTGTTAAATAAGACCTTGTATAACATGTGAGTGTAAAGCAAGGAAGAACAGCCTTGGTGCGAATTTGAGAAATCACAAGCTGCCTCTTAAAACAGCACTAGGGGTCTCTTTAGGGGTCTATAAAATAGTAGTTGTGATACTTTCCAATCTGTATTTGCATGGAGGAATGCAATCAGACTCTCTAGTCCAAGCTATTCAACATTCATCACAATTTTCTGTCCCCAAGACTTAATTAACCTGTCACTTATCTGTGATACCACAGTGTGTCAGCTACCTAAGAGATCTGCTTTTTGCAGAGCCTTTGTCTTACACTAACACCTCTCCCATCTCTCAGGATTTTAGAACCAACACAGAGCCAATTCATCCCTCTTGTCCTTAGGAACTTTATGTTGAGTCAGAAGGAAGCCTTGGCCTCACCCAGTGGTCCTGTGTCAGGTATGCTAGGAGGGGACAATCCCTACCCCTCTCCCATTCTCAGAAATCACAAAGGTGTGGGCAGCAACTGCTGCAGGTTGCAGATAAGGTAACGTGCACACAATAAACCACCAATAAAGCAGCTGGGTCCTGAGAAACTTACTTCCATGAAAGGATGACTTTTGCTGAATTTTTCTCTTTTACGGAGATCTCCAGATGTTAAGGTATCAGAGGCTGGATGGACTCCAGCTGCAGAAGGTCTAGGGGCATGTACTGCTTCTCCTTCCACCTTTCTGGTGGGATCTCAGGGCATCTGACCTCCTGCACACTGGCTTTGGGAGCTGCCTGGACAGCTCATCAAGTCAGTGAAGGTCCCTAAGATGACAGTAAACTGTTGGCTTCTTCTGCTTGAGTAATTTTCTGCCCACTTTGTGGGCTGGTGAATCCACTTTCAATGGAAGTCAGCTGCTGTGTGCCATCACCTACTTCATGCCCACAGTGTCTCTGTGCTTGTATAGTCTCATATACATTGGTCTGAGGAAGGCAGGTGTAGAAAGAAGTGTAACGACTGATTCCCCTCAGAAAGTGAAGGTGGGGAAGAGAAAACAACAGACTTTGTCTAGGAGACTCTAGGAAGAAGCATCATGCTGGCATTCCTATCACTAAATCCTGCAGAAGGATCTAAGCATGTTTGCCATCAATAATTGCCATTAGTAGGAGGGTAGATCCTCAGTGACCTCCCATCCTTCTGTTAGTTCATAATTTCCACATGTTGATCCTTAGCCTTCACATATCCCCTGATATTACTCTCTGCATTGCAGTTACAGCTGGCACTGAAGCCCTCTGGGCTGTACTGGCCAGATTTTTAGCTGAGCTGGTGTTTTTAACTGCCTTTTCTTTCTGGCTGCATTTTGTTTTATTTACTTTATTTCTTGTTTAAGATTTGTCACTGATCTTAATGACTCTTCCCTCAGGCTTGCTAAATAGCTGAACTTAGACAACATTTTGTTGAAGAACGCGAACTGTCTCACCAGGGGATGGTTGGTCTCCCTAGGCTAAAATGTTGTGAAAAGAATGTAACTTGACAGTAATTTTTAAAGCTGTTTTAGATAAAATTCTCCAAAACTTGGAATAAATGGCATTATGCAAAAATTTGTTCATAAAAACAGTGCTTTGTGGCAAAAAATGTTTCCTCTACTGTATGAAGTACCTTTCTTTTCATGGGCATGTGGAGAGTGTGGTGGCTTGGAGCACAGGTAGAGAGCTAATAGATTGGGAGGGGCAACTGGGTTTTACCATGAGAACTGGATTGGAATCTGGGATAGCATACAGTTTGCAGAAATTTTAGAGAACAGACATCGAAGCAACAAACTAATTGAGAGAATGTACTGTAAATTTTCTGTGGTAGATACGTCCTACAGACTAGTTAGGGAAAAGGAAGGACAGAAGCAGGAATCACATGCAGACTCCAAAAGTTTTAGGTCTAAGAAATCATACAAAGAAATATGAACAATATTGCATTACACATACACCTTTCTAGAAGCAGAGAAACATGATATTAGACAACAAAAGTATGCTTGCTAGTATTAATTCTTGCAAAAGCTATTTTTTTACATTTTCTTTTAAGATTCAAAACACATTGCAACCTTTGTCACAGACTCTGACTCATGCAGCAAATGTTCAAAGAAAGAGAAAAGTGTTGTAAATTTAGTTATCAATATCCATTACAGAATTCATACTATACACACTGAATATAAGAAGACTGTGAATGAGCGTGGAACAGAACAAATCAAAGGCAATTTATGTTATTCACTGAATGGAAGGAGTGAACAGTGAATACTTGAAGCAGTAGTTAGGAAGAACACTGAAAACTGTAGATTAAATATATTCATGAAATACTTATTCAAGAAGACGGAAAGTGCTCAACTTCGCAAAACATAACTGTGTTTGATCTACATACAACTCATGAACAAGAACACTGTTATAGCTGGTTAATAGCTCATTTTTCACTGAGATAAGCATTTCCCTCTTTGACAGACCCAGAGAACTGTCATGTACAAGTACTAGCTCTCTGTGAAAAGCCCAAAGATCTATACAGGGTCAATGCTAGTTCCATTACTGAGCAAACATGTGCCTACTACATGTTTTCTTTCTTGCTGACTATTTCATAATTCAAATTATGCATACCTTACAATACATGTAACTAAAATTATAATTTATTCTTTATTACTAGGAATATTCTTTATTACTAGGAAACATTTTTATCTCTTTTTTATCTTGATTTCATCCTTCTGTTCCCACTGCTATTGTTATTGACAGCAATGAAACAACCCAAGAGCCTAACTGTTCTTTTCTTAGCCTGTGGCATGAGGTATACCACCATCAAACACAGGACATCAATAGTTAAGATTAGACCTTGGTTTCAAGTCCATCTACCTGAAAGAAGAGAACAAAGAGACAGTTAAACAATTAAGGAAATTTACTTCCTGGAACTCAAGCTTTTCTTTCCTTTCGTCCCAGATAGAACCAGTTTCTCTGTTCCCATGGCCAGCCCCAATTTCTACCTGATGTTGGCAATGATGCTCAGGGAAAGTAAGAAATGCTGTTGATGGCAAGCTACACCTTGAAGTTTTAACCAAGGCAGTCCTACAGAAACCTTAAACCACGAGGTACTACAGGATTTGTTTCATAATAACCTTCTCAATACTAATGAAAGTGACTAGCAGGGTGGTCATTATATTTGATAGTAGTTTGTTTAATACTATAACATTCTGTTGTGAAAAAACCTTCTAAAAGATTGTGGAGGACCCTCCCTGCACTCGTAAGAACATTTTTCTGATGTAGAGAACTATTTTGAAGGCAGACAAAAGGTCTGACAGAAAAAAAACCTTAGAGTGTAGCCAAGAAACCCTGTAGTTGGAATATCAACTGTATAGGTATTGCTAGGTATTTGGAAAATAAAAGAGCTCTTTTGTTATGAAGAATATTAGCACTTGAGAACGTCATTCGACAAATCACTTACCATAGGAGATGCTATGGAAAAACAGTCAGGAAGGCAAGGATTAACCAAAGGTGCATAAGAAGATATGAAAGACAGTAGGGAAGACCGCTCACATCAAGGATTCCTGAGAAGTCTGAGCAGGTCCAGACAAGGCTGCAAAGATGATTAGAGGATTGGAGCATCTCTCCTGTGAAAATAGTTTGAGTGACATGGGGTTGTTCAACCTAGGGAAGAAAAAGCTATAGGAAGACCATGTAACAGCTTTCTAGTACATACAGATGTCTGACAAAAAACACTGACGAGAGAATTTTTACAAAAATAGGACCAGGGAATTGGTTTTAAACTGAAAGAGGGCGGGTTTAGATTAGCTACAGGGCTGACATTCTTCCCGTGAGGATGGTGAGACACCTGAACAGGTTGCCCTGAGAAGTTGTGAGTGCCCCATCCCAGACAGTGTTCAAAGCCAGGCTGACTGGGGCTTTGAAGACACCTGCTCAAGTGGAAACCACCTCTGTCAATGGCAGAGGACTTGGAACATCTCTGCCTATGGCAAGGGAGTTGGAACCAGATGACCTGTAAGGTCCCTTCCAACTCAAACATTTCTATGACTCTGTGATTCTAGGAATGAAACTTCTCTTAAGGAAGGAAATGAAGGGGGTCTGGATTCCTTGTCAGAGACATTAAGGCAGCCTCGGGTACTGCAAAACTGAAAAGCTGCCTGACATGGACAGGTAGATCAGTAGATGGTTATAAACACTTCAGCCAAAGTAACTGGAATATTTAGAGAAAAGTGAATACTCTTATGGACTATTTTAATTGCGCATAATTGAGACTAATTTGTAATGAATTGTTTAGTTACAAAAGGTGTTTTGTCTGTCATTGGTAATGCATTTCTACAGGGCTGTGAGTGCATTATATAAAAACTTTTGTACAGTCTCAGACCAAATCCCCTGCCAACCTTGCAGCTGGCTCTTATCGTGGCCAGTTGCAGATGTCTAGGGAAGAATAAGGGAGAGTGGAAATACATACATAATGTATGTATGAGCCAGGGGACAAAGAAGTGACTCTAACCCAGCACCTAACTTACAGATTTTAAAAAACCCTCTTGTCCTGGTATACTGAGAAACAAGCAAAGACAGGACACAGGCGTTAACTCATATGTAAGGCCAAAAAAACGCTATGCCAAGAAGTAGCATGCTGCTAAGACTGAATTCTCTCTGCTGTCTTCCAAAAATACAGGGGGAAAAGGGAAATATAAACAAGAGAAGTCTGAGAATTGCAGAAAACTACCAAGTTGACTACAGGAGAGACATGCATGAGAAACAGGTATAGAGGATTAATCATCTGGTGTGTGCTGGGCATTAAAACATTGTGGGGCAGAGAGTCCAGCAGGACTGGAAATTGTCAGGGTGAGCAGAATGCAGTCAGCAGTGATCCATTTGCAGGAGAAAGTCTGTGCTTTTTATGCTGCATTTCACAAGGAAGGGCCAAAATTCCTGGACTGCTTTATGGTTTGTTTTAGTCAAAGCAGACGATGAAGGTACATGCTAAGTGGAGAAGCTGTTTAGTTTGCCTGATACCAAAGAGGAAAGTGAGGAGAAAGACCAGCAGCTTTTTGTCATTACATGAAGCTGCTTTTTATAATGGAAACAAATTTTAAATCTTATAGGTGGAGAAAACACATAAGCACTTCAGTGCATTAGAATTTAAATGATCTCATAATAAAGGTTTGGAAGGGACCACAAACATACCACAGAACAGTCACTTTGCATAGGAAGCTCTGAGTAGCATTAGTTTTTTAAAAGAATATTAACATCTAAAGAGGGAATTTAGGCTACTCTCAAGGTTTAATGACTTTAGGAATCTTTACATCATGCACACACGTTCTGAAATTAATCCTTTCTCCCCCCTCCCACTCCCCTTTTTCTATTTCTGAATTAACTAACCCTTAACCCTATTATCTCTCTCCTCTTAAAGTGAAATACGTTATTCCTGCACCATTAGTTCTCCACTGTGCCATCGTGTTTCTTGTAATGTCTGGAACTCATCAGTCCTTTTCCCTTTATTTGATTGTCAGAAAAAGGGGAAAAAGAAGGCTCCTAAGGGAGAGAGAATGGCACAATGAGTTTTATCTGGACAGCTTGAATTCACTAATGACTACACATAAAAGTATAGATTGTGTCCTAGGTTTAACACTTATAAAATATACCACTTTGCAAACTCCATTTTTGGAGGCATGGTGAGTACAGACATTTCCTTTGAACCAGCCATCCCGGGGTTGGGACACAGAGTTCCAGGAAAACCTCCTCGCTGGTGGCAAAAAGAGCAGAGCACAAGTCAAAAAGCACAGGGCTCCCTACACATTTTTTAATCCTCCCGCAGCTCTGCAGCCCTGGCTCGGTGACAGGGCGTCCTGCTTCACAACAATGGGGAGAAGGATCCCTGCTGCTGCGGAGGCTCTGTGTGTGGCTGCCTGCCTCCCGCACAACAGAGGGGCTGAGGCGGGGGCAGGGGGAGAGGCCAGCATTGCACCATACCCTGGAGGCTGGGATCCTTCAGGCTCCGTCCCTTGTTAGGGCTCTTTGCGTGGGACACTACGGGCGACCGCGCGTCCCCCGCCCCAGCTCTCCTTGGGGAGTCGCCAGCAAGGATTACACAACACGGACAGAGCGGCTGGAGGCAGTGGAACAGGCAGAGGGAAGGGTGTCTGGGGGAGGGAAGAGGATAGGGAAAGTAATGGGGGAGCATGGAAGCGGGTGTCACATGGAAGCGGGGGGGAGGACTTATGCAGTTGGAGGAGGACTGGAATGGACTCTGGGAAGGAGCAAAGGGGTTTAGAGAGCTGATGGGGAAAGGGAGAAGTGCAACAGGAATGTAGCTGTGGGAGATTTTCAGCATCATCCTCTTCCCTTCCCCCGGGTTCAAGCTTTTTTGGCTCTTACTCCTCATTCCCCTAGGGAATCAGACTCCCACCCTAAGGATCCTGAGAATGTAGACCCTTCTCCATCACCCCCCTCACCCCCAACCACTTATGTAGGTTTGCATCCCTTGACAAGAACCAGACCCTGGAGCTTTTGCTCATGCTAGGGGTGGGGAAAGGCGAGGGGCTCCCCGGGCAGCAGGGAAGGAGCACTGTGGAGCAGCAAGAGGGGCCCAGAGGGGTGTGAGCTGATGCAGCTGTACTGCTGCTGATCCAGACGTGAACTTCTCCGCCAGCTCCAGGGCCTCTGCTAGGCAGTGCACGTTTACATTTTTACCAAGAAACTTCTGCTACCTCTATATAATAACCTGGATAAATGCAGTCAGCATGTTTCACACTTTCAACAGTTGTCTTTCAGTGTAACAGGAAAGCCAAAGTTGAATGAGAAAAAAGAGAAGGGAAAATAAAAAGGAAGTTATGGTGAGCTATGTAGATATATATGTTTGTAGCAAGAATCTCTAATGTCCCTCTAATGTGCCTTTTCATCACGTTTAAGGGATATGATTGTGCTTTCAGTTTTAAATCTGGGGCTTTTCTCACTTCAGAGAGAACATTCCATACACACCTTTAGTACAATTAAGTGGTATTTGACTTCAGCACACTTTATAGAAAAGCAATGAAAATGTCACAAAGAACAGTAGAAAGCCTAATATACTGAAATAAAGTCAGTGGACTCCCCCTGAAGACAGTAACTCTTCTCATGGAGCCTGATCTTCGCTGATGTCAATGGGAAAATATACAGGAATATTAATGATGCTGATTAAGAGATGCAGGAAGCTGAAACTACAGCTGATGTGACATCATCATGTAATTTTTATCCTGATCCTTAAAACAAGGTAGAAAAATCAGGAAAATGTCAGCCTCTTTTAGACCTTACCTGTAAATAGATCCTGTTGTGCCACCGCTGTACTCCAGGTAAAGCTGCTTCTGGGAATTTTGTCCAGTTGGCTGGTAGAAAGGCAGGGTTTTTCACTAAAGATTTGACCTCCAGTTGCAGGAATTTATCAGGATGGTTGTTGTTTGGCAAAACGGAGAGGTCCATGTTTCTGTGCTGTAGAGTAATAATGAAAACAGCCCCAGCTTCTGCTTCCTGGCTGTGCATGCTCTTTCTATTATTAATGATGTGAAGAAGGATACGACAGTTTCCTGAAACTGTATCTGACCCCTGTTTGGTATCAGACTCACTTATATCATCTACCAATGATAAAGGATTGTTTAGAAGTGGCAAAGCAGACAGGACAAGTTTCTGTAAGTGCATGGCTTAAGTTTTCAGGTTCAAGGTCTATCTTGATAGATACATATGTGCCCATTAAAATTAACTGAGTACCAGTGAGAAGATGCATAAGACACTTAAATGCATACCAGCACTTCCTCAAGTTATCTGCCAAAAATGTCAAGCCTACAATAATTCAGAGTAACATTTTTTTCCCCTCGAGAAAATTAGAAGCAGCTTCCAGTCAAAGCATGCCCTCCTTTTCTGCAGCAGTACCAAGAGGCTCCATTGTGCTGTGTGGGTTGGTACCATTTACCACAACATTTATGACATGCACTTTTTCTAGGGTCAGGGATTTCTTTCACAGCAAATTCTTCTTGACCCTGTGAATTATTAGATTGTTTCAAGTAATTGATAACAGAAGTTTTCAGGGAATTGATTCTGCTCTCATTCAAATGGGTGGGAAAATCCACTGTTACTGACTTGAATGGTACGGTCTCAGTCCCACTACTTCCCTTATTTTCTTTTGAAATTTTATATTTTCATCGTAATTTTATGAGTCTCAAGTCCTTTTGACTTTCAGCTAATGAAATTCTCCTTCTCATTATGGCCTCTACTAGCAGAAGAAGCCTAATCTTTCTTATTTTAACCTTTTCTTAAAATATAATGTTTTTCTAGGATATGTTTCATTTTGATGAATTTGCCAGGAAAAGGAAAAGCTTTTGAAAGTTTGTTGCTTGAAATCCAGGAAAACTTCTCTTTTTTTCAACAAACTTGTCCTGAGAATTAGGGCATCACAACAAATTCAGCTCTGTACTTAAGACCACAGCATTAAATCAATTTACCACACAGAAAATAGTTTGAAATATAGAAACTAAATAAAAATAGGAAAATTTTTTTGAATCCTAAAGTAAAAATGAATAGTTGGATATAAATGTAAGTTAAACCCCTTATTTACTTAGAAAGCCCATGATGTTTCCTTGCATGTAATTATTGAAGATCATTTTACAACATAATCTGTTTATTAATACGGCACCTTTCAAGTAGATGCTCAAACACGTATCCGTGAGCAGCCACAAAAGAGACGGTAGTGACTTTGTTTCTGAGTGGATGTGCATGGTTTTAGGGAATCTGCTGCTACATTTACAACTATGTCTCCCCAGTCTAATGAAGCCCTGAAACACTAATCCATCTTTCCCGTGTACCCTAGGGATTACCACGAAGCTGCTGTTTTAGACTTACCATGACATGCAGTTCTCACTTTGTAGTGTGCAATAGTAACTAAGAGAGTAATAACTTGTATTCTAAAATACATGGGTATATGCAACCATGACTTATTAAACACTGACTTTCCAGATTCTCTAAAAGCACAGGGCTTTTCTGTACGACTGTAGCATAAGATGTTTTGTGTGCCTGTGTGAGTTCACATACCGACACTACTCCATTGGATACAAGAACATAAAATACATCTTACGAAGTCACACCTCTCTCAATCCCAGGATCTATCAGTTTGTTTAAAAAGGGCAAGGACAAGTGCTGTTTAGGGAAACAGTGTACACCCTGCTACTTTCTGCAGTTCATTCTTTTACTCCCTCAGAAGCCACACAATTTTTTTTGTGCTGAAGTATCTCTTTCCCAGGCCTTTTATTATCTATATATAAATTGTTGGTAAAGTTGTCTAACTGCTTTTCTTCTGAAAGAAAGCAGTTGGACAACTTTTCTCCTCCAGAAGCAAGTTTCAGAACCTCATGGCCACCTGCCTAAATTGCTTACTTTTATGCCATTTAAATTAACTTCCATATTAGCCATATCAAGAATGCCCTCTTTGCAGTACAGTAGGGTTTTAAGAAGAGCTCCCCACACAGTTTATCCATAATCCTCAGGATTTTTAAAACTATAGTTATCTCAGTCTCTTTTCGATCTGAATTATCAGCCTTTTTCATCTCATCTTGTAAGCCACCTAGTCTACATCCTTGCTAATTTATTTTCCATTTTCAATGTGTTACAATGTAATTCCATTACATTGTTCATAAGAATACAGCAACCACAAATGAATACAATGCTCATGTTCTAGTTACACCCGCTCCAAAAATGGGACAAATTATGTCTTCTCTTCTGACAACATCCATCACTTTTTTCCCTGCTATTCTCATAGCAGTTAATAACTCTCACAGAGCTAGTGACTTCTATTCTGCGACCACTAGCTGCAAATTCAGTATCTCATAGGAATGGTTCAGGCTATTTTCATAGCTATAATACTTGATATTTACCTACATCAAAGTTTTTCAGTTAACATCTTGTCTAATCACTCAGTTTTGTTTCTTGCAATTGAGGCAGGAGTTAACCAGAAGAGCTTAATGTCACCTATGTAGACGGAGAACTCAGTTTTCATTCTTCCTCACACCATGGATGAAAAAGCTGAAAAACCTAACCGCTTAGGGAACCATACTGCTGACTTCTCTCCATCCTGAAAATCACCATTTTGTTTCCAGCCCTTTAATCACCTTTCAAGCCACAAAGATTGCTCCTCTAGTCCAGTGTGAATACAGTTTCTTGAATATCTCACAATACTGAATATTGTAGAAGATTTCTGTGTCCAGCAGATCCTCTTTGCTCTGTTCACATTGAAGCTATGCTGACTCTCACCAAAGTGCACATCCTTATCCAGGTGCTCAGGGCTCTTAGTTTTTTTTTTCATTGGCTTTTATGGCAAGACTGCCTAATCTGTAGCTCAAGAGGTTGCCTTTTCCACAGGCAGGAATTACACTGCGGTCTGCCAGTCCTCTGGCAGACTGACTGCAATGACAGCTTGGGCACCATGGCAAGTGGCTCTGACACTAATTTCCCAGTTGTGTTCTTCCAGCATTCTCAAGAGACTGCAACCCTAGATACTGTTTGCATCTAACATACTTATTTAGTCTTACTTTCCTGTATATTTCCTTCACCTTCATCCAACTTCTCTGACACCTCTGCTGTAAGGAACCCTGCAACACTTCATCTGGAAAAGCCAACACAAGTAACTAACTGAACTCCTCTTTTATTGCTTTACCACTCTGGAGTGTCCCTTTCACACTTGTGCTATCAGATGGTCTCACCATCTCCCCGTGGGCTTCCTGGTCTGAATGTATTTCAAGTTCCTTTTCTATTAAGTTTGCACAACTTTTTACAGACCTCTTTAAACTCCTTTGAGTGCTTCTAATTTTGATCTGTTATGTTTTAGGACCTCCATTGGTCTCGTGATGCAGGCAAGCTTTCTATTTTTAGTGTATTTTTCGAATATGCAAATGGATGCTTTTCTGTCACTGAAGAAGACATGAAATGAAAACTGAATGGAAAAAACCTGAAACAACCCAAAATGTAAACCATTTCCTCCAGAAGAAAAACAGAAATTTCACTTCAGAATAAATGATAATGCAATTAAAATTCAGGTATTTCTTTAAGAGAGTTATGAGAAGTGGTAGCTGTTGTAACTTTTGGTCACTACTCTCTCTAGCTGGCCAGCATGTATGTGGGAGGAGGAAGTGAACCTGCTGTGCCCCAGCCTAGCACAACCCCTGTGTACCAGTTAAATCCCACTTAATCCATCAAAATAGGATCTAAGTGGTATTTAATTAGCAGAGAGTCCTACTCTAGCCCTTAGGAGCTAAGAGTGAATTTCACCTTTGCATGCCAGCTGAACTTGACTGATTTGACATTCACTTGTTGAAATGTTACATATTCATCAGGCTGGAAGGAAAATATATTCATGCCGAGGGATTGTTCTTGAAGAAGAAAGAACAAATCAAATTTAAAAAAAAAAAAAAAGTAAACTCTAGACTGTGTATGCCTTCATAAGGCTACGGCTTGCCTGAACACACCTGGAAAGAGCTGCCTGCTGCCACCCAGGTCCATGGAAAACTCTGCAGAGCTGGCACATGCCTGCCCTCCCACATGAGCTGCATGCTGCGGCTCAAGCCATAGCCTGGGCACGTTTTCAGAATATTCTTATAATTTTCTGACCAAAGGGATATTTCAGTCTGTACTTCTCCTCTGAATGATGATAGAACATACTGAAACAGTAAAACAAACTTGCTTTCAAATTCAGAGGTATACTTGCTATTTAGACAAACAAAACTACTTCAAAATGATTCACACACATTTAACTAATAGTTTTGTACTACAGATGTTAAAGGAATCAGAACCAGACTTATCAGCACTATAACATCCTCATTTCAGTCATTACTTTTAAAAAAAATGTCATTTTAGACCACAACTTTCCATCCCTGTCTCCCAATGACAAGTACTTCCTTTTTATAATCTTATAGGGGTGATGGGAGGAAGATTTCAGCAGCAGTCACTGTTTTGTTTTGGACAGATACAGGCAGAATTAAAACATACTTTTAAAATTTTATGATTAAGATAATGTCCTTGTTAGTGAAATAATCAAAATCAGCAGAGCATAAATATTTAGAACTCTGAGGATGATTATCACTGGCTGATAAAAAATTTTCCTCTGGCCCCTAGTCTGGAGGCATCTTTTCTTTTGCTTGATTTTCAATTGTTATTCAAGTGAGTGCAGAAGTATTACTAAGATCTGGTGCTAAGTATGAAGAAAATTTAAAATAGTAATTGCTTCTTTTACCTGCCAACTACAATAATTCTATTTGACTTTTAAATGTGCATCTGTGACATTAAGGAGTCATGCTCCAGAGCAACTGAATTTTCTGTGCATTGAAACTTTTTAATTATACAAAATATACCATTCCATGATGTCAACATTATTTTTCTTTTTTTTTTTTACTTTTCAAAACCAGAAGGTATTTTATTTAAAATCATACACTAGCACATCATTAAAGTTGCAGTTTTCAAATGCAGACAGCAGTAAGATGCCAAACCAAAGATTTTGACAGCTATTTGAAACACAGATGTTGATTTCGATGGGAGCTAAGACTGCATATAAGTATTCTTCCTGGACAGAATCACAGTCCTGACTGGGGGCCTCAGTTTATTGTCTGTGGATACCTGTAGTTATCCATCTGTGAAAACTGTGTGGATATCTACATCACATCTATACACTAGACTCTTTGCACAGAAGGAAAAGCAACCATCACTTAAATAAAGCTGCATTCCCTTTTTGCTTTGAGTAGAAAATATGTCTTTCTTGCTTATTTCTCCAGCTGTCCTGCCTTCAGGTTTTGCCCTCCTACGTATTTTCAGAACATGTTTAAAGGTTTTTATCACAAAATGGTTGCAGAAGACCTACTGCTGTCCACTTGCCAAGTTCAGCGGTTACAGGACTAACCTGAGATAAATACCTGCCTCTCCACAGAATGTTACTTTGTTATCCTCACCTTTCCATATTTATGAAGGCTCACAGAGTGATATGTCTGTCTGCAGCTGCAGAGTGGTGCCTAAGTCAAGAGGCAGAAGGCACTCGTACTGCAGCTGTACCTGCTGCGAGGCAGGGCTCGATGGATTCATCTACCAGATACAGACACACAACAAAAGAAAAATTCAAATAACAAAAGGAGCTTTACTTTTTATTGAAAATTTAAAAATCATGTGAATCATGTACAATATTTTCACATAAGGAAAATCTTAGCTGTTTCATAATGTTTCACAAAATTGTAAAACATTTAATTTTTATAAAGACTTTTTCACTAGACAAAGATAAAACTGAAGTAGTATTACAAAGCTATTTTCTAAATCATCAGCAGAGAACTGAGAATGTTTAATAGATTAATTCATACAAGTGGCAGGAGAAAGGACTCTTCCATTTGTAAATCTGCAAACGGACACACAAAGGTATAGAGGGGCATGGGTTTTTTTTTGTTTCAAAACTTTAAAAATTAAGTGACATGTTTAAACACTACAGACGTGGATTCATAGGATGGCACAAGTTCTAGGACTGCATTTCTCTACACTACCTCAAACAGTGCAACAGTGATTCAGTGTAAATCTCTACAGTGTTTCATTGATTTAATACTTGTGTTCAAGTATGTGTCCATGAGAATGATCAAAATATCTACTTAGCTATTTTAATTTTCTTGTTTATAATATGTTATAAGTTACAGTAGAATATCCCCTTCAATATGTTTCTAAATCAAATGAACTAATTTCACAATACATTCTATAATAACCTGCTTAATAATGTTAGCTTGTTCACTTTGACATCTGTTGCAAAAAAGGCAAGATCACTCTGACTCCAAATGCCAAAAATATAATAAAATTAAAAACGACTTTATTTCCATATACAACAAAACTATTCAGCTAAATTAAAATAAATTCCAGATAACATGACTTTTTTTTTTTTTTGCAACAGATGACCTTACTGAAAATAAACATTTAAAATACTAGTTACTATTTTTTTAAAATTCTGATTAATGTATCCAAAAGTGTTCATATAAAAATTAATTATGAAAATGTCAGAAGATAAAACATGTTGGCTGTCTAACCAAAACCATTAAGGATGTCTGGCAGGCAAAAATAAATTAATTTGATTAAATTATATGTCATCTGATAATATTTGGTCTGAAAAAGCCTGTGTGGGTGTGGGTGTGGGTGTGTGTGTGTTCATAAATAATAAGATTGCAAAGAGCTGAGAGCTCGCTAGCC
Organism: Polioptila caerulea; assembly: GCA_013397295.1. NCBI lineage: Eukaryota > Metazoa > Chordata > Aves > Passeriformes > Certhiidae > Polioptila > Polioptila caerulea. The sequence goes on along the minus strand of VYXF01011775.1, from coordinate 148,913 downwards.
TGACAGAGGTCAACTCTTTTGTTGCATTTTTTGCGCATAAAAGTCCCTGCACGTCTCACAGCATCGCTGATACCACCTCATGTCTTGACAGAGGTTCTTCTCTCTTATCACTCTGCAGTACACAGGCCACTGGTCTCCTAGGCACTTGAATGTTAAAGCAGCTGTGAAACAACAACAGCAAAATCAAATACACATTACTGTTGCCTTTACTAGTGAACAATCATGTAGCAAAAGAGACAAGGACATAAGAAGTGTATCTGGAGAAAAGAAAAGGGTAGAGATGTAGATATTTAACAAAAGAAGGAATTCCCCTATCCTCCTGATTCCAATAAATTCAACACCAAAAACTTTTAAGGCCAGCTTTATTTGCAAATTGGATTAAGTTGCATTGAACTCAATTAGTTTAATGTCATGCAGCTGTCTTCTCATGAGTGAGTGGAACTTACCTTTCTGCAGTGTTTCACTTACGAAAGCCTCTTTACACAGCTTGTCATAGAACGACCCTGGTACTAAAGTTGGAACTTTTCACATTTAGTTATACATATCAAACATAACTAAATACTTGCATATGTAGTATGTAGTGCATACACGGAATTAAAACGGGAACCCAGTGAAAAACAGGGCACAAGAACAAGATGTTGTCCAAAACCCATCACAAACACTGAAAAAAAGAAGTCAATCTCAGATCTGAGTTTATCTCCTATGCTAACAGAAATTTGTAAAAGAGCTTGTGGCACAATCCCCATCAGCTCCCGACAGCCCTACCCCCTAATCAAAAGATCTCTACTGCATGACATGAATGGAACTGGAGGCCAAAATTATCAATATATTGAAGAGAAGCATTGCATTACGCATTTTGGAGATGTTAAGGTCTCTACCGGATTGGATTCTGACTGCACGCTGGGTGACATTGACTTGTAGATTCCTAATATCAGTGCAACATAATCCATGCCATGAGGACAACATAGCCTAATCTTATTTTTTTTTTTTTGGCACTTCACATTAAGTCAAATTTTAATTGACATTGTATTTTTTGTTTGATTCTTTCTGATTCTCTTGACTGTGACACAAAGCTGCTTACATAACCTCACCAGAGGAAAATCATCAATGATGGGAAGATGGCATCTTGCTTCTGAGAGACCAGCTGAACAAAGAAAGTTAAAGTACAAAGGGGTGGAACCTTCAAACAGTGAAATAGCAAGGAGAGGGCCATAAGCAGCAGCAAATTGAAACAATGACTACTGCACAGAAATGTTCAAAGGTTAAAGACCTCAAAGACAAATACCCTTCACTGTCTAAAACAAAGTACTGCACACAGTCTGAAAAGCCAGTTTTCTTTTCCATGCAGGAGTAATCTATTGGACAGGAAGGTTTATCTTAACAAGGGCTCTGGAAAATCAGCTGGAGAGAGTGTGCTGTCTTACAGCAAACTTTTGAATATTCCCATCATGCTCAAGATGCAGATGAATGATTAGGGAAACTGATGGTAAACATCATCAACAATGCACTGGGAAACAAAAACAACCAGAATTAACAGTTCTGTAGTTATGCAAGAACATAATTTCTTCAAGAGCAGAAGAGAAATGAGTTCTGCCAGGTAAAGCAAATCCTTTCATTCAAAGTAATTTTCCTTCACACATCCTAATACATCAGGCATAGACGTAGACATTTGAACTAAAGATAAGTTAAAAGAGCTGTTTATATTTAAAGAACAAATAAGGGCCTCCTTTATCTCATAAATATCAAGAGAACACAGTTTGCAGAATTTTTAAACAGAAAATAAGGTATTTTCTTACTTTAGAAATGTTTGAAAAAATTGACTGGGTGAATATATATAAAAACATATGTTTATAGTGTCTCTAACATAAACATATTTTCATATGGGATGTTTTGTTCCCTTAATACCATACAGTCTCATAATAACGTCCTTCCTTGGATAACAAATCCCTTCACCATTCTTAGTTAGAGTCTCTGATGTACATACTCAAAACCTGAGGCAGGAAGATCAATCTCTGCATAGAATTTAAATCTGAATACCCTCTGTGTCCTAGACCTCTGTTTGTAAACTTTGATCCATGTTACTCTACGGAGAGAAAGAACTGGAAAGAGATTTGTCATTTTTGACTGCTTACCTAACCTGGGTGATGTTATTGTGTTAACATTGATTTTCTCATTGCAGGGATGGAGATGACAGGGTCTGTAAGCTGCAGGCTTTTCTGAAGAAAAGCATTCATTGCCATGCCTTCCCGTGATCTTGTGCATGCACTGGATGACTCGGGACTGCATTCCTTTGCCACAGGTGACGGAGCACTGGAACACACAGAAGACACATTCATTGGAAAGGGTTTTTTGACAGTAGTCATGAACATAAAATGCCAGTCCACATGAAGTCAGTGGCTGCTTCTTCAGATGTCAGCATTCCAAGATTTCTGAATTCTCTTCCATTAGCTAAATGAAAATCAATTTAAAAAGCACAAATTAATTAGCAGTATTAATTGAAGGACTCCCTACAGCATCCTATTGCTGTCCAAGTCCATTTTGTAGAGCCTGTGATAAAACTCAAATGCAGCAATGTGCCCGAAGGAAGCAAAGGTTACTATCTTTTCTCTTTTTACTAATTTACTATTATTAGCAGTCAAAGTGATGGAAAAAAACATCCAGAGAAACTAGCAGAGAGAAGAATTTTTAATAAAGCCATTAATTAACCACAGCAAAAGTGCTCTTTCTGCTGAGCAGGGTGTATTCCTCCTGTCTCTGTATCATATCTTCATGTTTTCCCATGTCTCACAAAAAAAACACAGTGTAAGACAGGATGCCTGGACTTTAATTAATCTTGCCATCTTGTTGCCACAGAGAATGAAGTAAGAAAACAACTGAGCACTGTTACAATGGTAACATTCTACTTCTTTCACAGTAACATTTTCGAGTGAAAACTTGGACAGATGCTTACAAAACCTATTTCAAACAAAAAAACCAAAACAAAACAGGCTTTCACCTTTTCTGACTTTTTGTGAACAAAATTTCATAGGACATAAATTAATTTTCTGTCCATTTGACACACAACACATTATTGCTTTAAGTACAAATCTATTAAAAAAATACATATTGGAATTTTCTTCTAGCCTCTAATGATTTTAACTCAAGTACCCAGAAATTTCACCAAGTTTTACAGAAATGTTCTATAGAGAACATCTTCAAATACTAATCAGTTTCTTATAATGAATAATGTAAGAGCTCAGGCTGCAAATTTTGCCACATAATTCTGAAAATATTTTTCCAAATAATTTTTATTACATAAATGTTAAGAATGTATTTCCTTGGAAGGCTTCAAGAAGCAGCTGTAAAATAACTGGAATGGAAAAGACAAGGAGAAGGTGCTATAACAAAAAATGTTTCCCAGCCATTCTGTGTCAAGATGGATATGGGAAATAGTTTTCTGCAAAGGATGAATAAACTTCCGGCTATAGGAAACACTGATCAAGTTTTCACCCTTTGGTTTGGTTATCTATGTGCATTTGAGTGACATTTTAAACGCTTACTTGGAAGAAAAGGGAAAAAGAAAAAAAAAAGGCAATAGAGGGCTTGTGCCCCAATATATGCATCAAGAGAAGTGAGTCTCCTGTCTTTTGGACTTATAAGACTCCAAGAGAGGTACAAGAGACTAGGATGTACACTTGCACGTTTTCACAAGCGACTGAACTTGTAACCACATGAAATCAAACACTGGCATTTTATAAAGGCAGCAAGTGGACTTGATTTTGCTCCTGTTCTCAGTGAGTCAATATAGAAATGTATCTTGCTGAGCTAATCAGACACAGCCTCCAGGACCCAAGGCATGTAAAGACATTAAATTACGAATACACAGTTGTCTATTCAGTATCAACCACAGTTTAAAATGCGAACAAATACAAGGTTTACAGGAGGGAAATCAGTTAGTACTGAATTATTTTCAAAGTATGCCATCAACTTTAAATCTAGTACACTGCTGTAAAATTGCATGAGAAAAACCTCTAAACAGAACTCCTTCTCTTGAATTCTCTGCTTTTTCTCTGTGCAGATAAAAATAATCTGGGTTCCTATAACAGCCAACATCATGCACATGGTCAACATGTAAAATCACACATATACCTAAACAAATTTTATCCCCAATAGCAGATGGAACATAGATTTTAATTTTGCCAAAATTCTGACTACTTAAATTCCTCTCATCATAGTTTCAGAGATATTTATTTTTGGAATATTTTAATGAAAATAAAACTGAAACAATGGAATAGCAAAATAAAAAAAGGCAAAAAAAAAAAAAAGACAAAACTGAAACTACAACACAAAGAGAAAACAAATTTGAGGCTAAAGGGAAAATGAAGGTGATATGATGACACTAAGATGTTGAAGATGTCTAACAAGGACAGATAATCTTTAAATGTTATCATGGTGATCTTAATTTAAGAGTAATATTGCACACAGTATAACATTTTTTTCCCTTCAAAGATTTGCATGTTTATCAATTGAACTTAAGAGTATGTGTGAGCATGTGGAATTCCTTTTGTCAGCTACAGAGAAGGAGGACATGGGCAGGTGGACCTGGTACATAAGAGCTGCAAAAATAATTTATCTGCCCTTAGGTTATCCTAAAGTGAGTAGGTGCAATCCAGCCACCTGGAATACTGGAGGGGAGAATGGGATTTGAAAAACAGTCATCTTTTGCTAACAAAATGGGCGCCAGTGGTTTATCTGCTAATTGGTAATGCCAAACAATTCATGTAGGCAGGTGCCTTTGTGGAGAGCACTCTGGCAGCAGTCACACCTTCTCTACATCAAACGAGCTCTGGCCTGAAAGTTTTTTGTGACTGCAATTGACACAACATGCAACAAACAGACAGATCTCTCAGCTAATTATTGTTTAGGTGCTGAATTTCTAGATTTCTAGGCAAGATTTTGGCATTAAAATCTTAATTGGTGAATTAATGTAGTTTAAATAACTGAGCCTCCACTGGCCTTGGTGAGTTATTTCAGAACGTTATGAAGTTTTACAATGTATTTTTCCATCCCAAGATGTAGAGATCTTGCAAACAATTAATTTTAGTTTTCCTTGACCTACTTATTAATATACCGACTTCAGAGACTGACATGAAAGGATGATTAAATTAAATGTTTCAATTCATAAAGGAAATATGTGCAAAGGAGGAAATAAATAATTTAAAGAATTATATTCTTTAATTTTCCCTGAATTGTACTAAATTTTAACAGTGCACTTATTCTTATTTTTTAAAAAATGGGAACTTACTAAGTCTTGTAAGATGTTTGGGCATCGTTGAGGTGAAGCAAGGGTACCCTTGAGATTTGCAACCCAAAACTTTTAAACCCAGCCTAGTAAGTGTGCAAGTAAAGCGAGACCTCTTCTAAATGCCTAGGTTTTTAAAATCGATGAGGGATCTGATAAGCATGCTGTGCTCTTCTATGTTCACATAGCAGCAGCAGCGGCAGCAACAGCAGTGGTGTCTGACTTTGAAATCAAGAATCTGACTGGAAGCCAGAACAAAAAAAATCTTTTCACCATAAAAGCTCCTACTAGCCATTAGCTATATTAGCTCATACTCAAAGTAACAAGAAACACTATGAAACAGGGAAAGCATCAGGCATTTAGCAGTGCACTTGCTATAGCTAAACAAACAGCAAGGCTTCATGAAGTGAAGTCCATGAAGTGGTCTCAAACATGAGTTTGTCCTGCAAACACATCAGCCAACTGCTGCTATAACTGACAGCAGACACTGAATGTTGGAGAATAAAAGTAATTCATACTTTTTTTTTTTATCCTGAAAAGACACAGACTTGTTCTGACTTCACTAAGAGACACCTCAACTTCTGCAGATCAGCTACATGCACCTTCAGAGCAACAGCTCTGACACTCATTTTACTGTATATACAAATGTACATTCAAGCTGAAGCAGTCTCTTCCAAAACTGCCTCCCAAACTTGCCTCACCTTTGGACTTCTCTCACTGCAAGTATTCAACCTGAGGTAAATGCCTTTCCCTGGATGTGCAACTGTCACATCTGAGGTAGTGCACATGGTATGTAGTTGAAGCAGTAAATGTTCTGCATATCTCTGGACTGTCCATGTTTAAAACTCTAACAAAGCTTTCAATTTCAAAGAAATGAAAAATATTTTCACTTTACACATTAATCAGTGAATTTAATCAGAAATAAATTTATCTGTCAAAACTACTCGTATGTTTTTGTGTTTATATATATTTAAGATTTACAGAAAATTCCCACTCCAAACCAATATATAGCAATTTCTTTAATTCAGCAAGTTTCAGGTTAATTTAAACCCCCAGCTTTTATTATTAGTGAATGAAGAATACATTTCTATAGTTTTTCTACCCACACACTGTATCTCCCACATGTCAGTCTTGCACATACAATACTTTATTTTTGTGGGAGTTAATTGCATTTTACTTCTCACTATTCAGACGACCTACATTTTAAGGCCATGTAGCTGATTAGCAAAAATTCCTGTAGGACAACTGTATTTGTAGGTTTAGACTAAATGTTCTAGTACACAGCCAGAGGGGGTTTTTTATGTGGCTGTTAATCTGTGCATCTTGGAAATGGTCCTAAAGGTACTGTGAAACCATTCAAGCAGCAAGACATGTAAAACATTCCTGTTAAAGATTACAAAAAATTCCTGTGTAAAGGCAGTTAACAGCTATTTTTTAAAAAATCTCCTTTTCTTTAAAAAGAAATCTTACCACCCTGTTTGAATTTTGTCCTACTTTTGAACTTCTTTTAGACATAATTTCAAGGACAGAAACCTAGGCGTTAAATATAACAATCCTTACACTTGGCATGCACACCCGCTACCCAAGATTCCTTCTTTCTGTTCCCTGCCAAAGATATATATTCTGGAGAGAATACATATTCCCAAGGCCAACAGCTGAGGAAGTTGCTGTAATGTGTTAGCTGCTTCCAGCTGGCCTCCATGAGAAGTAGGAATTCCTAAATTAAGGGAAAAATTGTCACTGGCAGACAGTAACGGTCAAAACGCATCTTTCTGCCAAGACAACAGGCAATCATTGAGGAGGCTGATACAATCCACAGTGAAAAAGCCAATCTGTGACAGTATTAACAGGATTGACTTGGACAATTTATTTTCGAGAATAAGTGGACCGCTCAATAAAAGGTTTTACAAGTCTAAGTAGCATTCAAAGCAGAGGCTGACGTGCTCCTAAGGAAACTCAGTGATGAGTTTTACTGGAAATTATTAGCAGAGCATTCCTAATCATTTATGTATAGGGTCATCAGTTCCAGCTTTTAAGCGGCTTCAACCTTTTCATGAAGTGAGTGTGAGACAAGAATAGCAAGGAATCAGACTTTAGCAGCAGGATTCGTATTTGCTAACATGCTTGCAAAATCTTTTTTTGTTTCGTCTTCTTATGAAGCTTGCATTTGAAGGAAGGTAGTAGATAATGTGGTGCTTTTTTTTCCAGCAAAGGTTTTTTAGTGAGTTTGGTAATATTCTTAAAGATTACCTAAATCAAGTAAATAATCTGCAGTTTATTTAAGTCCTTTTT
>VYXF01011775.1:83272-136794 GCA_013397295.1 Polioptila caerulea | reverse complement strand
TGAGGCCATTTCCTCTCATTCCATCATTTGTCTCCTGGAAGAGGAGACCAACTCCCACCTCGCTACAAACTCTTTGGAGGGAGCTGTATAGACAGAGAAGGTCTACCCTATGCCTCCTTTCCTCCAGGCCAAACAGCCCCAGCTCCCTCAGTCACCCTTCACAGGACTTGTACTCCAGACCCTTCACCTCTGTTGCCCTTCTCCAGACATGCTCCAACACTTCAATATCTTTCTTACAGTGAGGAGCTCAAAACTGAACAGCCTCACCAGTGCCAAGCACAGGGGGACAATCCCTGCCCTGGTCCTCCTGCCACGCTATTGCTGCCACAGGCCAGGATGCCACTGGCATTCTTGGCCATGTAGGCACACCTTGGCTCATGCTCAGTCGCTGCTGACCAGCACTCCCAGGTACATTTCTGCCCGGCATCTTTTCAGACACTTTGCCCCCAGCCTGCAGCACTGCCTGGGGTTGTTGTGATCCGAGTACAGCATCCATCACTTGACCTTGTGGAACCTCTTACTACTGGCCTCAGCCCAGCAATTCAGAATGTCCTGATCCCTCTGCACAGCTTTTCTACTTTCATCAAGTCAACATTCCCACGCAAACTGGTGCTGTCTGTGAACTTCCTGAGTGTGCACTTGATCCCCCTATCCAGATCATCCATAAAGATGTCAAACAGGACTCGCCTTACACTAAGCCCTAGGGAACATCTCTTAGTGGCCAATTACCAACTGGACATAACTCCATTCACCACTCCACTCTGGGTCCAGCCATACAGATAGTTCCTAACTCAGCACATAGAGCACCTGTTCAAGCCATGGGCTGCCAGCTTTTCCAGGAGAGTGCTGTGGGAGACAGCATCAAAGGCTTTACTAAGGCCCAGGTAAACAACATCCACAGCCTTTTCCTCATCCACTAGGAGGACAACCCTGTCTTAGAAGACGATCAGGTTAGTCTGAAGTGCCTTTAATAAACCGAAATGCTGACTGGGCCTGATCATGCAGGTTCAGCACGTTCCATATGATGTCACTCAGGATGATCAGCTCCTGATCTTCCCCAGCACTGAGGTCAAGCTGACAGGCCTGTAGTTTCCTGGATCCTCCTTCCAGTTTCCTCAATATCCTCATGTGTATCCCATTCACCCTCACAGTGTTGTCTGTTTCTAAGTGATGGAGCAGGTCACTGACCATTTTTCCTTTCCATTATGAGGGTTTGGTTCTATTTCCCGTCCCCGTCTTTCAGCTCAGGGGGCTGGGCACCTCCAGAACAACTGATCTTAATATTAAAGACTGAGGTAAAGAATATAAAAAGGATTTCAGCCTTTTCTTCATCCTTTGCCACTATGTTTCCCTTTGCATTCAATAAAGGATGGAGATTCTCCTTAGTCCCCCTTTTATGTTGGACATATATTTATAGATGCATTTTTTGTCATCTTTTATAGTAGTAGGAAGATTAAATTCTAGCTGGGCCTTGCACCTTCTTATTTTCTTCCTGCCTAACCTCACAACATCCTTGTAGTGCTCCTGAGTTGCCTGCCCCTTCTTCCAAAGGCCATAAACTCTTTTTTTCCCCCAAGTTACAGCCAAAGCTCTCCGTTTGAACAAGACAGTCAGCTCATCTTTCAGCACAAGGGGACAGACAACTCTTGCACATTTAGGATTTCTTTCTTGAAGAATGTCTAGTCTTCCTGGACTCCTCTGCCGTTCAGGACTGCCTCTCAGAGGATTCAGTCAATCAGCCTTCTAAACAGGCCAAAGTCTGCCCTCTGGAAGAACAAGGTGGTGGTTCTGTTGCCCCCTCTCCTCATTGTTTTGAAAACTGAAAACTCTTGTTTCATGGTTTCTGTGCTCAAGACAGTCTCTGAAACAATTATTTCAAAAGAATTTTTCCAGATCCAGTTATTTCTTATATTTTTAAAGTATTTTCATCTTGTCCCTGGTCATAAACTATCATAAGACAGCAAAAAATTGACAACCTCACAGATTAAAACAAAAAAATTAAAACTAAAAAATAAATATTTTTGAGACAAAATAAGAATTTCATAGAAGATCAAGTCTATCACAAGAATGAATACTTGAGGCAGAATTTTCTTCAGCTGCATGAAATACAAGACAATAGAAACATGAAAGAAAAAAATTCCAACAAAAATCAGCTAGATCCCACAAGAAAAAATATACTGCAGAAATTTTAACAGAACCCAAGTGAATCAGCTGTAAGAGTTATGTGTTGGCAGATGACAGAATCAGAGAAAATGAGGAAAAATTTGGAAAGCGAGAGATGACCTTAGAGATGGAGATACACCAGGCAAAAGAACGCCTAGAGCACCAAGTCTCAGTACAAGACCATTTATCTACCTGCTGAAAATACACATCACAAAACATTCCAGAAGATCCACTGTTCAAAGATCCCAGTACTCTCAACAAAAATTGGTAGGCACTTCTGGGAAAGCACATAGCAGATATAGGACATTGCTCCCCTTCAGCAATTCCCAAGAATGGCTTCTTTTTCTTATTAACTATGCTATATGCATTTGTGCACATATGTAAATCCCCTGCAGCAGTAATGCATGGCCTAGCAGTGTAAAACTCACAAGCTGAAAAGTTTGGAAATTTGTATCTGCTTGGGTATAGACTGCACTAGAATGGCTTGGAAGACACTAGCAGTGGCAATGGAGGTGATGGAAAGCTGCCAATGCTACTCTCCGTAACTTCTGCGTTTACAGCTGCATGACATAGCTTTTCTGCTTCATCTGGCCTTCCAAGGGATCACTACACCCAGTCAATCACACTTCTCAATTTCAAAGAGTGCCAACAGCTGCTATAAGAAATGGTAGCCCCACTGCTTTGCTTATAGCAAAGGTTTCAGTCTGTAGGTAGAACCACAGAGTATTTGGTGGGAAGGAGCATGCAGAAAATTTATAGAGCTGCCTAAAGGTTCAAAGTCAATGACTGCATAGTAATAGCAACAATATTTAGTTCTGTAATATTGCTGGGCATTATAAAAGAAAAGAAAACTTATTTATAATATTATCAATTATCTATTTTAGCAGCATTTTTATAATTTTACTTCTACTACCAGGAAGTAAAAAAAAATCCTAGCTTGTTCAAGAATATTTCAGATCTCCTTTTCTTTAGGAATTTCCTAGACTTCCTCTGGCTTCACGTTTATGAAGGTGACTTAGAAGTCAATCTTTTCACTACAGATTTGTGTCTCTATAGAAGACACCTCAACCTGCTTCCCTGGAAACCACTTTTTAAAATCATCAGAGTCTTAAACAATTTAATTCAATTGCTGAACGCATCAATGTTACCCTTTTCTTTCTCTGTCAGGCAGGGTCAGAGACACAAGACACATGGCTACTCCCAACAGTAGCCATGTAAGTGAGTCTCCCTCTTCCCCACGCTGCTCCTTCAGGTAGCACTGTGCAGCACGCTGTACGTTGTGTGGCAAGATTGTGGTTGTACAGACACATCTAAGCACGGGGCTGCATTTGCCTCCACTACACGCTGCCATCTTCCAGGCATCCTCTTCTAGCTATGAGGGCTGGTTTTCTGCACATTCACCTTTCTTTCTGCACTATACCATCTCTCCTACTCCATGTTAAGATAATTTTTGGAACAAGTCCACTTCTTTAATGGAAACATAAAAGGTAATGTATAAAGGCAGTATCTTCTGCTTAAGACCCTCTCCTAAAACATATAAGGAAAAACAGAGTATGTATTATGAGGTGGATTTCAAGTTTTTTCTTGCTTTGTTTTCCTTTTTATTATTTATTTGAATTTACAGTTCTTCCACTACCATGTCACTTGTCAAGTAAGATGGCAAGCTTTCAACAGGAGCTGCTTGCTTCTTTTGTTCTTAAGTTCGTTCGTGCTTTGTTTTTCTCTGAGCCCTAGGAAGGTTCAGTCCTGATGGGAACTATTAAGATGTACTAAAACTTAATTATTTTCTAATATAACCACAATTAGAGATAACTTGAGAGACAACACAACACTCATAAGTACCTTTTGATTCCAGTCTGGAATTTCCCCAAACTTTCTTACCCTGAAGACACTTGAAGCAGAAAACCAACAACGATATCTTAGTAGATCTAAGTGTGATACAGATACTAGAATTTTCCATTTACATGTGATATTCTGTGTGTGCAAAATAGGTGATATCTACTTTTAAAACCTTTTCCAGTCTTATTACTTTTTTTTTTCTATTATGAAGGGTGGTCTTGTTCTGTTTTTTAGAAAATAACATGTCACTATATCTATTCCAGCTGAAATTCTACCATATATTGATCTAAAAAAACCCTTTACATGAAAAAAAAGGATTACAATATTGTTAATATTACAGAACTGGTTAGAAATGTATAAAATCTCCCAATGTAATTTCATTATATTGAAATTTTCCATATTATTTGCTCATGCTTTTTTTCTGCATGTTTTTGCTGCAAATTAACTATATGTAAGTCAATATTAAAGTTATTCACATGATTACAGTATTATTTCAACTTCTATTATTTCACATCAAATAATTTCTTTATCCTTAAATCTACTGATAGTGTTATATTTTGACTCATGGTCAGCACTATTCCATTCCAAGAATCTAAAAGAGGTTAATAATTTTGGATGGGGATCCAAGGAAAAAAAACAAGGCTAATTCCCTTGTCAGTAAAATAATAACATTAATATAATCCTTCTTTTTCCTTTCTTTTGCAATTGGATGAAATAAGTTGAGTTTGTTTGCTGTGGAAATTTAGAGGTTGTTTAAATATTTAAGCACACAATTTAAAAGTTGAACATCCCATGCTCTTGAATGTTTAGCACAAAAAGTTTGTGGTCATTTACCTTCTGTCCATTTACACATGTTCTTTGATTGAGGCAGAAGGGAAACAATCCTTATCATTGACATCTGCTTTCTGCCCCCCTCAGTAGATCTCTCTGTGAGTCTGTCTCCCCCTAACACCTGGAGACTTGACTTCCTCTGTACACACATACACACACACACACACACACACACACACACACTCTTACTTTCTAGGGAGTACTGCATGTACTTTCTGAAACAAATAATTTGGAATAGGCCATGAATTCTGGGATACACTGGTGTAAAAACAAAGCAGTTGCCTCAGATGCTCTTTTAGACTTGGTGGAAAAAATAGTAGGAGATTAACCTTTGCTTCATATTTTGCTTCTTCAGGCTAAAGACAAAGTGAATTGCATCCCAGCTATTGGGACCACTGCCCTAGATGTCATATTTGATTCCTCAGCATCTTGGGTCTAACACATAGATACTATTTAGAAATTCTGCTGCTGCTTCATCTTTTGTTTCTACAGAATGCATCCTTTTTCCAATCTTTTTTACAACTTATACCACATAATCATCTCTGGTCTCCTATACACACATACTATATATCTTTTAATCTTAAAAATTGCTGCTCCTAAATTCTAGTGTGTTGTCTGGACTTTTGATCCTATTTTTCCTTGCTGAATGATATAATGTCATATCAAATGTAAGTTTTAATTACCATTTTCAATACCCACTTTCCAAATTATTCTCTGTTCCAAAATTCATCCTCATGCTTCATTTATTCTGACAATGGTCTGAAGAGTCTGATACGAGCAGAAGAAAATATACACAGTTTCCTACATAAAATACTTTAGACATGCTCTTTGAGCACCCCATGCTGCTGAAATTTAAGTGATTTTTTTGAGAATTACTTCTACAATGATGTGTTCTTTGGTCAGCTGTGCAGATGTGTAAACATGCAGTTCGTTTCACTTCTCCTCGGCCTATTTATTCATACTCAGTTGATGAATGCCTCTGAGCATGATGATGTCCTTGAATGGCTTTGAAATGGGTAGCCAGTGGGCAGCTTAGCAAGGGACACTGCTGCTAACAACACCTTGCCCTAGCTGGTGCTAGAATAGCTATGATCTGTAAGCATTCCTCATTTGAAGGTAACTCACACATTGTTAGGTAGGATATTCAATGTATGGCATTTGCTGGGAAAATACAATGTCATCGGTAATGTTACTAGATGCTTGCTCCAGAAGGTCAGTTTGAGCTTTTATTCTTTCCTCTCTCATCACACCCATATTCCTCACAAAGGTGGGCACAGAGCCTGAGTGATGTTAAGAATAGCAAGGTTTAGCATATTGACCCATTGTACTGACTTAAACACCATTACAGAGTTGAATGCTGCACACAGGCCAGGTTGTAAAGACTTCTTTTAGATTAAGTCTAAGTTTTAGAAGGATTGTCGTGTTTATTGATCTATTGGAGCTTGGAACTTTGGTCAAATTTTCTATGATCTTGGTATTAAAATATAGAGCTAAAAAACTACGACGATACCAATAAAACAAATTAACTCCATTACAGCACTACATAATTATTAATCATGTTATCTTTCTGGTAATAATTTTAGCAATTATTAAATTAGTTATAAGCAATTTAAGCTTAATTTAAAATTATGTCTTAGGAGCTCAAGGGAAACAGCAAAGCCAGTAAAGATACTAGGCCTCTTGTTTCAATGTGTGAGGAGCATCATTTAAATTTTTCAAGTCAAGTCTTGGCATTAGCTAGAGAGAACTTGGCTCTGCTCAAAGAAACAGACTTCTGTCAATGTCAAGACCAATCCTAAAGAGTAAAAACAGTGAACGCAGGAGGCTGCACTGAACCTCTGGGTTAGAAACACACAGAGAAAAGATTAACATTTATCTGAGCTGTTTATTTGTTCTCACCATTGCAGACATATTAACATGTATGCCACAACTTCATGTTGCCGTGTGCTCCTTCAATGGAGCAGAAAAGTAACAGAGAAAAGAAATGGACATCCAAATGGATTTTAAATTGAACTTGTGTCTCCGTTGAGAAATCAAGGTACCTATTTTTTAGTATAAATCTTGGAAAATTTGTGCTGCACAAGTCACAGTCAGACTGTATGTTAACTGTTCAAAAGATTTTGCCAATTCCATAATTCCTCATGTCCTAATTTTGAAGTTCAAAGTACACTATAGGTGAGAGTGTAACAGCTTTGACACTAGGAGAGCAGAAAATACAAAGTTGTCAGTAAATTTTAAACAGGAAGATAGAAGTTTTTGTACACTCATCTATGGTTCTTTGTGAAAAGTACTGAGAGGATAAAGTTCTTCTCTCCAGAGGGCACTGGGAACACAGTGTACCTGTCTCAGCATACCCACATAGCCTCAGCAACCCCAATTTGAATGACTGCTTCAATTAAGAAAGCAGATGGTCATTTTTGCATGGTTTACTTCCTACTGGTGTTAATGCTAAATGAGGCAGGTTTTAATCGTAGTTATGTAGTAGAGAAATGGAAATACTAAGCATTATTGCCAAACATACCTTCTTGTAAAAGAAATACTGCGACTGAAAGTTAGTTGCTTCGGTTGCTCAAAAAATTAATGGTTATACTATGTGCTTTTGAAGTAGCTAGTTACTCACAGAGTACTTGCAGCTAATTCTTGGAAGGCTGGCTAGTCCTACACTGCTGGCTTTAGTCCTTGTTTCCAGCTCCTACATCACATGAAAGACAACTAAAAATACATTAAATACTTCTCCATACAAGCAAGTAAAAAAAAATGCTGCAATAATGTTAGGTGCTGAAAGTAAAAGTGGTGTGCGCAAAGTTATGAAGAGAAGCAAAGGACATAAAAAAACATTACAATCTTTCTGCTAAAGTGTGGTCTGTGATACAGTAAGAGAAAACCTTGACATGGTTCAATTTCAGAATTTCAGCATGTTTCAGATATTCCAAAATTGTATCAGATATTTAAGGTGTATCACAGATGTAACCAACATTGTTTGCTACTGTTTGGCCTATGCTTATCCACCTGTCAAAACCCATATGCAAAGGAAATAACGTAATGACAGTTGAGTGTCCATAATAATAAAAAAATAATTACAGAATAACAGTAAGATGCTTCCTAGATGCTAAATGGTTTATATGGAAATTTAATAGCCTAAAGGTACTATTGTGTAAGGCTGGAGGGTGTACTTTATTGGAAGTACAAATAAAATGTGCAAACACAAATTAACAAAATATGTAAACTGAAAGGCTGGAGCTGGCTGCAGTTTCTGAAGTTCCTTGAATGCCTACTGAACACAGTAAGTTTATACAGATTTGCATTATATTGAGGGTTTATCTCACACTTATTTCATATTCCTGATTTTTATTTGCACTGTAGGTTCACTGTGATTAACAGTTTAGGGTTGGATTTTTTTGCTTATAGCCTTATTGTTCCCTCAGCTGGACTATCTGTACACTTTTGATATGAGTAATTCTTATTAAGATCTCACCCTGCAAAATGCATGATGCTGGGAGGCACTAGTGTCAAGGATTACTCACCTTGGACCAGTCTCCCATTCTCCAGACATAGCATTTGGAATAGTCCTCACAGTCCTCTGCCTCTTTAGGCCTCGTGGACAAAACACATTTCTTGCGTGGATTGGTGCACCTCACAGTCCGATGTCGTACTCCCTTACCACACTTTACAGAGCACTGTTGGAAAAAATTGTTTTTCAGATTTCTACAAAACTCACTTACCCCATTTCATCCCCTTCTATATGACTTCTGCCAGGCCACCATAAATATTTCACAGCACCAGTGATCTCTTAACTTCCAACCTTCATTGCATCAACACTAGATTTATTAAAAAAGAAAAACTGAACAAAAATTCCTTATGGGACAGAATGATAATTGATCCATTTTTAGCTAAAAGTATATAAAAACTTACTTGCTTAAAGAAAAAATAGCCTTTTGGAAAAGAAAATATCTGAAAAGTTGTGATTAAATGAATGCAAAATATTATACTAAAAATATTAGGCAATCTTTCTTCTTCGAATGAAAGGAAATACAATGAAAGAAAACCAAAATAACATTCATAGAAGTAAGATATGAAGCAACTTCAGAAACACTCTGCTAGTGTCCAAAAGCCTTTTTTGGGAGGAGGAAAAAAAATGTAGAATGGAAAACTAAATATTCCAAAACCATGCAAGAATCCAGACTGAACTTGAAAATTCAAAGTCTCTATAAAGACAGCATGTGAAAGCTCTTTTCAAGTTGTTCAGAAGGTCCTAATCTATGGGGTTTTTTTCAACATTCCCACTTATACAGCCAAAAATGATGCCATTTCCTTCTCAAAACATTATCACTGCTTTTGATCATCCCACTGCTTGCAGTTCAAAACCCTCCTCTGCCAAGCTGATTATAACTGCGGGAAGCAGTAATGGCTAGCTTCCTACATAATGGTGATAGTAGGAATGGCCATGGGAAATACCTTGCTCTTCAAAAAATATTTATTGCTTCCAACAAAAACGTGGTCTCTCATCTCTCATCACTGAAGTAAAACAAACCGACTAAACAACCCGTGTATTTCTTTTTCTCATCTTTGTAAATGGATGCCTTTCTTCTCACAACCAGCCCTTGCGTCATAAAACTGTGGTATTTACATCTCCTATCTCTACCTTAGCATCTGCTTTTCATCTTTGTAAACATTCCCTCTTTATTAGCTCTTTCTTGCTTGAAGATCAAGGAGTTCTGCTGAGTAGAGCAATTCAAAGGGATTGCACCCACATTCAGAAGCTGCTATTTGTATTTTGATCACAGAGGGATCCCTAGCACAGCTTCTAGTATGGGAGGCAATCAGAATTGCCTTTACTCTTTCAATGAAAGGAGAAGTTCTAAATAACCCTTTCATCTTGTCCAGATGTCAGTGAGAACAATACTCTTCCTCCATGGTCAGTTAGTTTTAGAAGATATCAAAGACGAAGAAAGCCAAATTGACAAACACATTTAAAGAACTTAAATTAATAAAGCTTTTTGAACGATAATTACATTTTACAGCAATCCCTCAGGAAGCAACATATGTGAAATTGTGTTATTTACAAGCCCATTTGCCTATTGCTGTTGCTTTGGAAAAAGAGCAGAGAAGAGGGAGGGAAGAAAATGTCCTTTGCCAGAGGCTTCCCCCAAAGCCTCTCTGAAGCAGGATGGCATCGCCCATCTGCTGATCAACATCCCCTGGTACAAAAGTACATCCCAGATGTTCCCACTCTGAACCCAAGGTCTTGTAGCTGATAAGTGGTGCGTGCCTTAATTCTATTTGCCCCTAGTTACCAACTGCCACAGATAGGACATATTTGATTATACATGCCTAAGACCCGGCCCGAAGAGACTGTTGCATGACATTAACTAGGTAAAATGCAGTAGTTCTACACAGCTGGATTTCCTAGCCCGTGAACCCTTTGCCAAAACATTGCACGAAGACCGTAAAAAATCATTAGGCTGAGTTGTGCTACTTGATGCTGAAAAAAACCCCTTATTTCCAAAAAATACTAAGGCACAAATAATGACTATGAAGTATTTGTACAAATAAATGCAGCACCTCGGACCAGACTCCTGCCTCCCACACTGTCATGCAGTCCTGGCCTTCACAGCGCTGTGCAGAAGCAGGCTTTGGCCCCAGACAATCCCTCTCCCTAGCTCTGATCAAGGTCCCATTTCTGAGCTGCTGCGTGCAGGCTACTTGTCTGTTCTGGGTTCCTTTTCCACATGTCCTTGAACATGGTGTCCATTCTGTCATCATCCATCTGCAAAGAAACACAGGCAACGTAGTAATATGAAATCAAGAAGGGAAAAATGCCATCACATCTTATTCTCTTGCTCACTAGTGTATACACCCAAGACACACTTGCAAATTTTCAGTCTCCTTTTACTGTCATTTTGCTAATGGAGTATTTATTAATCTATTATATATTACATTACATACGGTATTAAAGTACATATAAATTCCTTCCTCAGTCCACTGCTCCTATGTTTTCAAAGGACTTCCCCCTAATTATAATCCCAATTAGAAAATTTCCAAAATAGAAGTATATTTTAAAGATGACAGATTCCTGATCAGCCTGCCTGTTATTCTTTGTATGTCTATCTATGTTAAGTGTATGCTAAGCATTTAAAGTCCAGAATTCCTTGAAAATAACTCTGTTGCAAAAAAGAATCACTCAAGTGTGAAAAACTCATTGCCCTGGAAAAAGCACAAAAGCCCACAATTCTTCATGTTCTTCAGAGTAAGGCCTAACAGGTGCATGGTTTAAATCACAACAGCAGAGCCCACATACCTGGAGAGCAACCATTCTAGAACGTAATTTTCCCCAAATGTTCTGCAGATCCAGATTATAGCCATGTGCCCTTGAAAAATTGAACAGTTCTGCCCCTGATGCAGTACACAAGTGTTTTCAAGGAGACTTAGTTTGCAACTAGAGTTTTTAGGAAACCAAGATTTAACAAATTTGTTTCAACCTTCTGTTATGCATTTGTAGTAAAAAAATTAAACATTTAATTAAGGGGTTTTTTGTTATCTGTCCAGATATATAATTTACAAATCAAGACCTGTCAAGATAATGAAATAGACTTTAAGATATTTCTTCACATGCCAATAGCAAGTAAGTACTTACACAAGTGTATGCTTTAGTAACATTTCTGTGGAAAGCTAATAATATTTTGTAATGATCACTTACAGAGTATTAAAAATTGAATCATTAAATCTTTCTACATTTCTCAGCCCAGCATCTCTGAGAATCAATCAGCAAAGTTTTAAAATCTTCACTTAATAAGCTGGAAATAACACAGTTTGTTGAAAATTTATGGTAGACAATGCCCCTGAAAAAGATCAGATTATTCCATTTCTATCCATTAAGTGAACAGTGATGTTAATAAAATAAAATAAAGATCTTCTCAAACATGAATATAATGAAATATAAATAATCCCTCCAAAGGGTAATGCCCTAGTTAGGAAAAGATCAAATGTCAATGGTTTTGTCTTACTTAAAATGTATCATACTTCACATTTTATCAATTTCAGTACTTCATCCCTTCCAAGAAAGCTATGTGTTCTAGTTCATTTTGCATACTTTCTTCAACAGTATTTGCATTTAATTTATTTTGCATTATTTTGTTTAAAAATGCCGTCTACCTGTCCTCCAGATGACTGCAGCAGTCTGATCCCAGTGCTTACTCCTGGGGATGCTAGCCAGCTCTTGCTAGCTGCTCTCCCCTCCCTTGAAAGGTATGGATTTGTTCTAACTTGCTTTAAACAAGTACAAGCAATTCTTGAGGACCTTCTCAAGTCATCATTCTTAGCTGTCAAGTGGCACCACTCTGAAGTGGGCCACTGTGCTGGCCTGGTCAGCCAGTGCAAGGAACAGGCTGCCAGTTCAGCTGCAGGGACCCCAGTGGGTGGTGGGTGGGCTTTGCTGGGCAGGGGCTGCACGAGGAGCTGCCTCCTGCCTCTGGCAATGTTCAACCACCAGTCTAGTTCAGCCTATTTACTGATCCTCATAACAGCACTTTCCTCTCATGGGGTCAGAGGAAAGAGAGGAGTGAGGGGCAGGCTCACGGTACTTCAAGCTGCATAAATGTAGGAAGAGTGATTAACAGGGGTTTATTTATTTATTTACTATTTAGGGTACCCAGAGTTTATCAAGAGCTTTAAAGATGTGAAACCTTGTTTAAAAATAAACCACTAAAACACAAAATTAATTAAGACCATTGGAATAATCCCATATATGTCTTTATATAAACAGCATTTAAATTTCAGTTTTGTAGCACAAATAAGTCTCTGAGAATATTTCCTGAGGAAAGGAATTAACTGCTTTATTGAATAGGAACTGATTTATGCATGGTGCTTAAGGATTTTCTTTCATTAAAATTCAGGAGGAACAATTTCCAGCATTTTTGTTTTCCCTACATTTTGCATTATAATATTGTGGATGAATGTGTTTATTGCCCATTCATTGCCAGAAAAAGTCCACTGTAAAGATTTACATCTAGATATTACAGTTTAATTTAACCAAATCACTATTACCTTGTTTGGCAGGGCTGTTCATTGCACTTGCGGATCTGTGGTTCAGGTTTTGTTAAATATTTGCATTTCTTGTTGTCCACAAGACTGATATTCTTGTTCATAATCTTTGTGCAAGAAACTGTTGTCTTTCTTTCACCTAGTAAAAAAAGAAGCAGGTTTGTGAGGAAACCAAGAATATGCAAATCGTTAAGGACACGGATACAGCTATTTCATATACAGTTTGGCTAAAAGAACAGCAAAACCAGTGTAAGAATCTCAAAGCTAGCAGGTAAAGAAATCCTGCAGTCTGTAAGGAACATTGTGAGTTTCTAACTTAGTTTTTGCACACTACCATCAAGAGTTTTTTTGCGTTACTCCTGCAACTAGTTATAGGCCAAACCCTTACTCTTACTGGAATAATTTCTTTCTCAACCACTGAAAGCCCAGCACTGAGCAAAGCTTGCAGAAAATTACAAAAAGAAGTATGGTTGCTAATTACTACATAAAATGAGGAAAGATTTGACAAATTGTGGCTGGCACTTGGGTAAAGGGAATCAGCACATGCATCCTTCAGCAGGGACACTGCACTATTTCCCATGAACTAAAGAGGCCAGATGACCTGATCTGCAGGGTCAAAAAATCATCTAGGAAGCTGGGTACTGCTGCAGAGATCCAGTGCATGTTCTGCACAGAATCCTTGTTCTGATGGGGGGCCTGAAGCCTGGTGTCGCTTGAACATGGTAGCATTAGAAATTAGAATTTCATGTACTACCAACCACAAGCAGTAACTTGCAATTAGACTGGAGCCTAAATTTTAGAAAACTAGCAATCCTTGAATTTGGGATTTCAGCTAGAAGAAAACAGGCTCATAATCATTTGTTCTTACAGTTACTTTTACTCTGTCTGGATGTTTCCTGGCAAAGGGGCTGTGTGCATGGGCAGGGCAGGCTTAAGGATGAATATTCACCAGAGGTCAAAAATAAGCCTGTGGATGAAGCAGTTAAGTTAGAAATGCACATTATGTGCATGACCACCACTGACATTTTACACAGCGCTTGTGTACATGAGAGCACATGCAACTAATCTATCATATCACGGCATTTGAAATGTTTGACAATTCTTTCTGCACTTATATATACATCCATGTATTCATATTCTCTCCCACGCAAAGAAAGCTTTTCCGTACCGCAGGAGGTCACAGACCAGTTACGTATATAAACATACACAAAATCACATGGCTTCATCAATAGTTTTATCCTGACAAACATCCTCACAAAACGCTTTGAGCATTTAAGCAAAACTATCGATAATTGTTATATTATTTATTCACATTAATCAAAATATTGATGTTAAATTTTAATCACAAATAGTTAGGGTAAAAGTGGCAGTATTTTAATTTCATTATTGCTTAATATTTAAGACAGAAAGTTAAAGAAAAGTGAAAGTAGTTTTGTCTAAAATAAGAATAATCAGTAGTATTTCAGAATATTTACCTTCTAGGGAACTTTATAATAACTCATTTATTTTAGACAATTACATAAAATGAAGGCCAGTTACAACAGAAAAAAATTATAAACATTAGAGTAAAAAATTTAAATATTTATTTAAGCATTAATGTAGAATAAATTACTGACATACTACATTTTAAGATTTCTGCAGAGGGCAGAAAAATTTAGAAATATTTGAGGCAATAATGGCAGATTGCAGTAGCATTAAAATTCTTCTAAAAATACACCTAGAAACTGTAAAAAGTGTGAATTCAAAAGTAAACAGAGATGCAATAATAAAAATCAGAGGATGCTACCAGCACCATGAACAAAATACCTTCTAGGGAAGAAGCTTTCTTACCAAACCACAAAACGCATGTTTATGGAAACTACAGCAATCTTTCATGACACCAGGATTGTTCACCCAGTCAGAGGAGCTAGAACACTGTGTTCTTTATGCTGATGTTATGAGAAAGAAAAGCATTTCCAGGCTTTCATATTCAAGCACAAGGTGCACGGCAGTTTTCAGAACTGTGGATTAGGGCAACCATGACTTTCAAGGTTGTCAGCATGAAAGAGAGGTATCAAAAATCAATACAGTGTTCACAGGCTGACAAACTGCACAAGGTATGAAAAGATCACTGTACACTGCATTTTAAAAAACCCTTTCTGAAGTGTTTTTTAAGTGTAATTATAATTTTAAATAACATCTTATAGAAAACATTTTTGTTACATCAATGCTGTTCATATTCCAATATTTGTTTTCAGAATCATATTTTGTTCTTCCAAAATCACATTTTTTATGGGTAATAAACATATGAAAAATATCACATCAGCATACTAATATCTGCTGTTGTAATATTTGTTCCATATGTTTCTGGATCATCCTCAACTCATGTTACTAACTGTATTTATTTGATCTGAGACTGGGATTCAGCTTTTCTGTGGTTTGAAATGTCTCCTACAGATCATTTATCTTCAGTAGTTCCAAATACAGAGTGGAATGCACTTTCTATTCTTGTTCTAGCTCTTGCACTTGTACTTCTTCTTGGAAACTGTCCTGAATTCGCTTGTTAGTCTAGATTTTGTTCTTTCATTATCATATTTTGCTACTTTTTATATTTAAGTTTGAATCTTTTCCTAGAGCTATCTTAGTATTTTTAATGCGATCAGAAAGCAAGAGACTGACGTATGGCTATGTTGCATGGAAACATACAAGCCATAATGAGTATATTAGTATTAAATATACAACACTGACCACTAGAATTGAAATTATAAATAAATACACAATGTTTATACATATAGATGCGTATTGCATACACAAATTTGCACTGTGTATATACGTGCATATTGTATACACATATTCATTTTTGATATATGTGTGGGTATGTGTGTGTGTGTCTGTACATTTTTCTTTTATTTTACCTCCTCCACATACAGCATCACAGTCTTCCCAGGTAGAATGTGTCCACATGAAAAGGGGCTCTGGTACTTTTGAGCTCTGATTTTCAGGGAGAGGATCCAGTGGGATTGTGTATTCATAGTGTAAACCATAGCTCTGGTCATGAAAGAGAAGCACCTGCAAGATAAAAAGAAGGAAAACTTTCCTACATACAGAGACGCTATGGAAGACAAACTCCAAACTGCAAGTAGATCATCTTGAAAAGAACAAAAGAATGATTTGATGCTCTATTGCCTTTCAGCCCTCCTAATGGATTTGCTAGTAGAAATTAATTAATCTAAATCAAGCCAATGGGAAAAAAAAATTTTGCTTTATTACAAAAATTCCTTTAATTTAAAGGATTTGAATTATGAAGTAGTTCCCCATAATCTCTCCCTTTCTTTATGGTGGCTATTAACTTTTTCTCTCATACAAAATTCGACTTTTTCATTAAGAACTTGATGACTGCAGTTCTGAGACAGTGATGCTGTGCTATAGTCAGCAAGGCCTAAAACCACCACTGAAATTAATTTGAATCTCTCTCCTTACCTGCCGCATCAGCTTTTTATGACATTTGTAGGAATGCTGAGACCTTCAATCCCGCCCCAACAACATAAAGATTGCTCTAGGATTTAAATGCATTTTTTGACAAGCAGGCTGACAGACCTCTCTCTCCTCAGCCTCCCCTTCCCACTTCTTTAGCTCTCTATGCAAACACAAAAGCAAGTATATCTTACATAGATCTCATTCTCTTGAGGAGTCTGGAAAAAATATTAGTTACTATGCTAAGTCATAGGAATCAAGTAAAAAAGCCAAATTGCCATACCAGTAAATGTAAAGGTGATGTTGTGGGACCTTTGGCTGATATTTTCTCCCAGAGACCTCTCCGAACATAATGGACTGTGGTCCCAGCAATATTGAACGTTCCAGAATGCTCTATCTTCCAATCACTATTGATTGACTGTTTTCCAGCATCCCTAAGAGCTGAAAAATACATAAAAACCCAACATAAAAGGCGCCTGTTCAGTAGTGATTTTCTTCTTTTCTCACTTCCTGTTTGGATAATTTAAAAACTAGGTGAAATTCACCTAACTCTGATTGCAAAGATATTTATGGATCCTACTGCACATGCACTTCAGTTGGTATGTGCTCCAGAAATACCTTCTAGAGGGAATACCTGGCCAAATCGTGTGTATTTAACATAAGTAGAAGTTCATGTCAGCATTTTAATGCCTGAGAGGACTGACAGGCTCTAGCCTAATTCATAATTTGAACACTGAATTACTTTAAGGCAAAGGGAACTATTTTCTGTCCCCAGGGTGGCCATTTCTATATGAAATGGGAAACACACTTTTCACAAGAGAATCTTCCAGATTTGTGGAACTAGGCTAAAACTTAAAAAAAAAAATAATTTTAAAAAATCTAGTTCAGAATTCTTTCCTCTCTAGTAACTACACTTGCCTTTTCTGCACCTTAGAATGTGGTAAGACTACACACCTTCACCATGTAATTGCATGCTTCTAACAAATAGGAAAAGCTAATTCTTTTTGACTGAATAATTTCTCATGCTGACCTAATTTACATTTAAAAATATGATCAAGCCAGGTCAGATGTATTCTATACACTGAGGACAAAGGATTTTACATTGGTTGCCTACAGTAAATGGAATAGATTCTTCTGTGAATAATTTGTAATTTTATTTTGTTTTACTTCATTTTATTTTATTTTATTTTGTTCCAATCAATTCTGAATAATCATGTGAAGCAGACTTGAAGACACCTTCTGTACAAGAAGTTTTACACGTTTGTCTTCATTAAAATTGCATGTTTGGCATCAGATTGTTGTAAGAGAACCTCCACATGTTCCAAAATTTCCCTTTTTAAAGTTGTAAGTTAATGTGAGTCACTCCTGTAATCATGTCCTCTCCTATTCATATTTATATGCTGTGTTTTGTTTCTATGGGAAACAATGGCAACAGGCCTATGGACTGGCAGGAATCCAACTGAGTAAGACACCACTGATGTGTACCACTGCAGCACTGTGTAATAGGAGTTAAGACTATAAAATCCATTAACACTGTATAACAGTCTTGTACTAAAAAAGAACCAGTGATTCTACAAGATCTAAAAACCGGTATTTTAATTTTAAGCATTCAATTTTTAATGGCTATTAAGTTCTATTTAGTGTTCAAACTGTTGGGGCTAATCCTCTTCTCAGTGGAGAAATTAAAAAAAAAATATACTTGAACATGCCAAGGTCCAGCCGGGTCATGCTGCTCAGATGGAGCAGCATCCTCTCCCCAGAGAGTAGCAGAAATCTTTCTGTCTGGTCTTTAAAATGAACGTGTGTGCTGTAGCATGCAGATATGTGCAGGAAACTGGAATCCTAGCTCAGAATCCCAGCACAGAAATCCGCCACAATTTTCTGCTTTCAAATTCCTCGTATGAGTCACAGGTCTTAGACAAATTCAGAAAGTGTCCTCAAGCCTTAAATTTGAACTTGGATTCAGGCAGTGCAGCTTCTGTTCTTGACTCTGTCACACCCCATTTTGTAAGCAAATTCACTGAGTTTTATTCCATACTGCACACATATTCCTATTCTTCTTAACTTTTGACAGAGGAGGTTGCTCTGTACAAAGTAACCCAAAATAGGAAGAACATCCAGAACACAAGACATCCTCTCTCAGGTGATTCAAGCAATACACCTACAAGTGAAAAGATAACCAAAGAAAACTTGGACTGGGAAAGCCTACCACAACTGTAACCACAACCACAATTTCACTGCTAAACCACGGGGACTAATTACAACTGCATCTCTGTAGAGCAAAAAACAGCCATCGTAACAATGGCATTTAGGTGATGGTGATGAGTGCATTTTTTTAATTACTGAGCCAAGACTACACACCCTTCCAATTTTAATGAGGTATGAGAAGCTACACAGCCAGAAAATACAACAAATCACAATTCAGTATTGCATCTCCCATTTCTCAGTGGGAAGCCACAGTGCCCTGCCTCTGGTCCTCCACTTGGTAAATCAGTAGCTACTAATAATTATTTTATTTAATATGGACAAATCATGGTATTGTATTAACTTAGTGAATTTTGTTTTCTGCTTTGTCCAAAATATATATTTACAGAGAAGTATCAAAGTAATGACATTTTGACTGACCCTTACTTTTCTATAGAAAATGTAAAAGATACCTGAAATTCAATTCTAAATGAAAGTACATTCACTCATATTTTTTGTCAAGGAAGTAGTTGCTTCACTTCCATTCAGGTTATCAGGTGTCCCTTCAATCCATCATAAGAACATTAAGACTTGAGATTTAAGTAAGTTTCGAAAACAGCAGGGCTAAGGCTGACTGATTGCTAGTAGACAGTGTCCTCTTTATTAATCCTATCCTCTTCAAAAATGGTGCAATAATCCCTTTTCTTCAGCCACTGGAGATTTCACCAGGCTGCCATGAATTTTCAAATACACTTGAGAGGGGCTTGATAACTACATTAGCAGGTTCCCTCAGAACTGTGGAATGCATCTCATTAGGTCCCATTACTTGTGTACGTTCAGGTTCCTTGGGTGATCTTAAATCTGATCTATGATGGGAGGAACTTCATTCCACCATTCCCTGTCCTGATGTTGAGGGACTTGAAAGATGTGGAAAAAGTGTTTACTGTTGAAGCAAAAAACTGCAAAGCACTGCAGCCTTCTCCAGGTCCATCGTCATTAGTTTTTCCTGTCCTGTTTTTCAGAGTGTGTTGTGGATGTGTGTATTTTCTTTACTATTCCCTCCCTGACTAAAAACCTGTAGAAACCCTTATTAATCTCCCCATTCCTCACCAAAATCAGCACTACCTGTGCCCTGGTTTTCCTGAACGTATCCCCACATATATGAGCAGCATCCCTATATACTTCCCAGTATATGTCCCTGGTTCCATGGCCTGTGCATTCCCTTCTTACACTTTAGTTTTACCAGGAGGTCCTTACTCACCCATGTTTTTCTCCTGCCTTCCTTGCCTGACTTCTTGTATGTTGAAATAATCAAGAGCTTTTGCAATCTAGGGAAAATTATTACTCTAAATTTTTACTAAAAACTATTATTCTAAATCTTTAAAGAGCTGCCAACTGTTTTGCTCTTATACACCCAAGGGCAGTTTCCCAGGTGGTACCATCTATGAATTCCTTAGACAACTGAAAGTTTGCCCTCATAAAGTCCTGGCTTTAGTCTTTACCTGGCCCATAGCCCTAAAAATTGTGAGTTCCAGCAGGGCATGATCACTGACGTCTAGGCTGCCATCAACTCTCTAAATAGTTCATCTGTGTTGGACAGCAACCAATAAGGTCCAGGAACACTAGTGCTCTGGTCTATAATTTCAATTAAGAAATTATCCTCAATACACTCCAAGAGTCTCCTGGACTGTTTACAGCTTGGTGTGCTGTTTTTCCAGCAGATATCAGGTTACTGAAATTCCTGAGCCAGATGAGAGGCTGCAAGCATGATGATTTCTGTAGCTGAAGTAAGAGCACTTCATCAACAGACCCCATATGGTTAGGCAGGCTGTTGTAGAAGAAGTTTCCTTTGTTGGCCTGGCCTGTAATTTTTACCCTTTGGCTCTCAACCATTTCCTGTGGTCTTCTATATATTAAAGGAAAACATGTTTAGTCTCAGAGGACTCTGGTCTCTATTTTGCTTTAGGGGTGGGGGGAGATGGGACCAGGTTCTCAACTAGCTTCCCTTGAAATCTAAAATTACACTTGCTGCAAAAATTGCATAGATTTGTTTCTAGGTATTTTTAAACTATTAACATTGTCAGAAATTAGGAATTCCAATTTTTTATACACCATCTGCTTTCCCACACGCTCTTGTCTCAAAATGTGGCCCAACATACTTTGTTTTTAACTAACAAGCATTTCATAAAATAATTCACTTGGAACACAACACACCTGTAGGCTGGATGCTTGTAAGAGCATTGGCAATTACAATGTCATTCTGTGTAACACTGCAGATCTGAAGGGTCTATACCCCTGAGGTGGCCTGATAACATATCTAAAAATAAGGACAAAGCTAATCCACTTCTTTACTTCAGTTGAAAATGAACAGTCTTTCTCATTTCTGATCAGCACAAAAGAATTTCAGGGTTAGGACGGTAAGTAATTTTTATAGCTATATTCCACTAGCCCATCACATTAATTCAGTATAAAGCCTGGACCTATCATGCCATTATTCAAATGTCTCATGAATGAGCTCTCTAATTTCAAAGCCCAAGGCTTCTAAGACAGAAATATTTTAATTTTCTGTTTTGTATTCTATATTAAGAATGTTTTTTTGAAAACTTGGAACACTTGCCAAATATAAATGAAAATTTAGCAACAGAAAAGGTATTATCTTATACCGTAGGAATCCAGATAATGCTCGAAATAACTTTTTATAGTTGTTCCTAATGTATTTTTTTTAAGTATCTGATAGTGAACCAAGTCTCAAAATAGTTATAAACAAGGGTTATGTTACTGCTAGTTCAGTCTTTAAAATTAAATAACAAAGTTATATATAAAAATAATCATTTTAGTTCAAAAATTAGAAAGTTTATGCTTTAGGAAATACTCTTTACTTAAATAAACACTCCCCAGCCACTATACTGCTACATATAACTCCCACTCCTGAACACTGTACTGATAAAATAAGAACCACAAACTCTTGTGTTATTTCCAAAGTCATTTCAGCAGGGAAGGACACCTAGTCTGGCTGTATCACTGCTCCTGCTTCCCCACAGGAGAGAAGAGACAGGACAGCTGTCAATGGGTCAATTGGTTCAGTAAACACAGTCGGAAGTTTTACCTTTCCCTCTTTTCCTCTGCCATGCTAGAGCTTCTGTTTCTATGGTGTATGCTGATAAACTTCACACAAAGAAGACATCTACTCTGAATGCTCTCCTCAACAGAACAATTATCCAATGATGCTGCTAGTGTGGGCAATAGCTCTACTAAAAAATTTAGCAAAAGCACTGCAGTTTCCAGATCATAATGATTCTGCTTCCTGTCTATCAAGTAAATCCAGAGAATGGATGTATTTTGACTCCTTCAGAATTTGATTTGTGCTGTACAACAATGATCAGATCTTCCTTCAGTTAAAATTACCTTCTAAGCCACAGCTATTAGTGTATGTTGGAATACGCTGTATTTACACATTATCTCCACTTACAGAATTATTAGTTGTATAGTGAGCTATCCTATCTCCAAACCTTATCCTAAAATGTATTTATGACAATTAGTAAAAGAGAAATAGTGTTGGCCTGTATTGACTAAATTCTAATACTAAAGTAAAGAACCAAGCATGGTGCCACACAAAATTAGCACAAAGAACTTTAGGATAGAAAACTATTCAGAAACATGAAAGAATTTAATCTGTTTTACCTTCCACATTTTTAACCCTTAAGAAACTTGTTTCTAAGACTGAAGACTTCAGCTCTCACCCCAAAACTTTCATTATGCTATGCTTATTCAAAAACTATTCTTTTGCAATTCAGATTCTGATGCTTTCAAAATAACCTATAAATGAAGAAGTTTAAATATATTGTGCTAGTAAAAAAAAAAAAAAAGTGCAGCAACACAGGTTTTAATTCAAGATATGTCAATGGACCTGTTATGTTACTGCATCCCCCACAAAGGCTCACAAAAAAAAAAGAAAAAACAAAAGGTGTAGGGCTCAACAAAAGTTATTGCACAGAATTACTGGATGATCCTCATTCAGACATAAATCAGTAAAATTAATGAAAACAAAATTAAAGTAACAAGCAACTAGGAGATAACTGGCAA
Organism: Polioptila caerulea; assembly: GCA_013397295.1. Lineage (NCBI taxonomy): Eukaryota > Metazoa > Chordata > Aves > Passeriformes > Certhiidae > Polioptila > Polioptila caerulea. The sequence continues at coordinate 114,201 of VYXF01011775.1, read as the reverse complement.
CTTTCACAAATGAGCATCATGACTGACACCATTTCATGGGCATAAATAGCATTTCATTTGTTTTGCCTTTTGTGGGGTAAGGGTTAAATCAGTTTGCTACTCATTAGGAAGGGCTAAACTTCCCTAAATGCAATGCCAGCACTTATTTATTTATTTATTTATGTATTATTAAAAAAATAGAAAATAACTGTATTTCTATTCTCCACATATGTCAATAGAAAGACAAACTTCAGTTATTGTTTTTACACTCATACATGTCCATGTCCTTGGTTCACTGGGGAGCAATTAAATGTTTCAGATCTCTAAACCTCCTGGGAATGTGCAGGCCTCAAGGCAAATCAGCAGTCACCCACTGATAACCTGAATTGTCATAATTAAGATTCACTATCTACAACATTATCTCAATTGAAGTAGTGAGAATACTCTAACATTTCCTAAAATGTAAATATTACTTATGAATATAATTAAGAACTTTAAACAAGGGAATTTTTCACAACATTGTCCTATTTCTCATACTAAGTCTCTCTCAATTTAAATTTAAGCATTGCACAAAACAATACCAATCATGATATTTCATATATTCACTTAAACCGTGTAACAATAAAGGTAACAAAGTGTACTCTCCTACACAACTTCTTTAGACCTCATTAAAAGATAAACTTTTTTTTAATCAATGAAGGACAATTTCACTTAAATAAAAAAACTAAAAGGAAAACAATCACTGTGATACTCTATTAGAAGATTCAGACAATTCAAAATAGTGCAAAGACATACTTTTCTGATTTTCCAGTCCAATTTTAGAACTTCTGTTTGACTTTGTCAGTGAACTGCTACATGTTGCCCAATGTGTGTCTTCTTGTTGTCGGGGCATAAATTATTTTATGTTTGAGCATAAAATTCTTTTCAGTAGTTTTAACATGCTTTCCATAGGAAAAACAGAAAATGTGCAAGTATGCACAGGAATTTTTTTTACATGATCTAAATACAGTGCTTGAAATATTCTCTCCAACAGAGACAAAAGTTCAAAAGAACCTATATGAAAAATGGTTCTCTAATAATTTGTTCAGTTCCTTAAACAAGTTCTTCACAGATCCATTTTTCTACTCAGAACTTTGTTCAAAGACAAAAGCACGTTTAACACGTTTTCAGTGTTGAGCAAAACAGGTTATTAACATTAAAACATATATAATATTTACCTAAATAACTATGAGCTGGTTTTTCTTCCACAACTTTGATTCTCCTTGCTCCTGCAGGTATCACCAAAGCTTCCACATAACCTAAACATGAGACCAGATGTCCCAAGTTAAATAGAAAAACAGAAAAGCATAGTAAAGTACATCTTCTATGTTTTCTCATTTTTTGTGCCTGAGTTTCCTTTCTAAATGTAGCAAGTTATAATTTATACGGCAATATTTCAAAGATTCCTGCAAAATTGAAAAAAAGCTATATGTAATACATATACAATGCTATGTAATTAAGAGTATGGCACATAAAAATATAACAAGAACTAGTGAGGCTTAGAGATTAGAGCTGGAGCAGGTGAAGTTATTTCTGTGTCATTGTGACCACCAGATGACTATAAAAGAATTTCAGCTTCACTCAGCATGTAAAGACAAATGGTATGGCACTAAAATCTAAGCATCATCCCACTGCTTGGCTTTTAGTTTGTTTTACATATTTTTTACTCCATCTCCTTCTTCTTGATTTAACATACTCAAACCCTGTCATGACAGGCTTTGGTTTTGAAATCTACTTATTAATTATTTGCTTCAAATTGAGATTGTCTCTTTCTAGTATAGGACTAAGAGAGGATGTTGGACAATTTGTTTTAAGTAAAATGCAGTGAAAAGGCAATGCAGGTGGAAACCACTGTGCAGGCAGGAATGTAATTAATAAACACCTATTTTAGATTATCCAGGTAAACATCACAAAGGGAAAAAAAAAGCCCCGACTTTTATCATGTGTAGCAATGTGATATTCTACAGCAAAACACTTAGCATTTACACCACTTTTTTAGTAATCCTGAAACATGAAAATTAAAGCAGCATCTTTCATTTCTCTAGGAGTTAATAACACTTTCTAAATATTGCTCACAGCTTCTTGAGAAGGAAAATAACTTATACAGGTGTTAGAATGGCAATACCACAATACTGAGGATTGAGCATCCCAAAAAAACTTTAAAGTGTGCTGATATTCACATTAGCAATAGAAGAGAGTGAACATAATGTGATTTTATTATTGGGAACTTTCCTTGCTCCTTTTTATGTTTTGTAGTCATCCAGACTCTTCTGATGTTTGGGATCCTTGCTTTGCCTTACATTCTGCCTGAGAGGGCCAGACATAAACATTTGAAGACTATGCCTAACTTTTCCTCTCTTGCCTAAAGTACTATACTTCAGTCTAAAATCCATTTAAGTCCTTCATTTTTTAAAGACATGCTGTCTGCTTCTAATCACAGTATTTTTGAGGTGATTTACTTACCACCTCTAAATTCTGCACATTTTCTACACAAGAAACTGAAAGGGCAAACAAATGCTGATAGTTGGTCAAATGCTGTTTCAAAGACAAGACTTGTGCACATGGTGCAAGATGCACATTATGAGGATTTCAATTCTCTGCTCTGTCAACATTATTGCGATGGAGCCAGTAAGTTACTCTCATTCACAAGATAGATCACAGCAGCATTTGGGTATCTCTTCATTTTGCATTAGAAAACCTATTGGCTTGTTATGATATGTTATTATTAGTATAGAATAATGAGTAATGAAGAGTAATTAGCATTCTTCATGCATTTTTCTTTATGATTTTTCACTGCCTGGCTTAGTTTAGTAACAATACTCCAGATAAAAAAATCATAAATTGAATATTTATTTTGAGAACACTAAATGAATCTAAACACTAAAAGAATTTTACAACGCATTAATTGCTAAAAATATAAACCTAATTTCTCACATCCCCAAAAAATCAGTCTCTCCTATGAGACAGAGTATAATTTAATGTAAGATATTTCCTTCATTTTGCAATTGAAATAACGCACAATAATTTTGCAACAAATTTTAAAATTCTTATACATTCTTATCCTCAATGCCTTATCATCTCTAAAAAGCTAGATCTAAAGTTCTTTTGGGGATCTGCATAACTTTAAGAAATATCGCCTGTTTAATTTCCCAACGCTCCAAGTAATCAAAAAGCCACTTGTTTCCTTAGTATTTGAAATAAACAAACAGACATTACCTGCTCCTCTCGTATGGTTAAAATCACCTTTAATAACTTTGCATGACTTCCCATTGCCATTGCATATACCACAATGATCTTCACGAGCCAGAGATCCTAATATACCATCACAGCCAAATTTCTGTAGGAGAAGAAAATAAAAGCTATTGAGACAGAGGCCACATTTTTCATAAAGTTCCTTCTAGTATCAGGTACCTCACCCTTCTTCAAGATGCCTAGCCAGCATGACCCAGCCCTGCTGAGAATGAGGGCTGCACTAGCTCATGGCAGAGTTCGGTCCCATAGAGAACTCCCCCGTGACTTTATGTAGATTGCTGAATTCACTCTTCCTGTGTGGCTGGCTAACTCTACCAGCTGTTTTCCAAGACAAACACAACTGCATTCTCATCTCCTGGTGGGACCTGTGGCATATCAGACTCACTGTGAAACACACACCCCTCAGGCCTTCCCAATGGGGGAATACAATGCGCCTCTCCTGCTTTCCACTCAAAATATGGATGGTTCTTTGCTATGCCACAATGGTAAAGTGCCCTTGATGTCAGCCTAAGGACTTACTCTAAATAGGACATGAACAGGTCTAAATTATATCCATGTTTTGCTAAAAAGCATTCAGTTCAAAACAAATTAACTTTACTTAAGCATTTCCACTTGAGACACACTAGACACATTTCTATGAAATAATATCGGGGTAGCCTGACAACAGCAATAATGTTAATATATGCAGGCCTGATATGAAATAAAAATCTTTTAAAGTCTTAACATACATGTGTGCTTGGTGCGTGCCTATGTATGCGGGTTCACAAAAACAAGTGATAACAAAACAAGTGATTCATACCTGACATCTACCATCTGCACAGACATCTAGCCCATGCTGGCCACAAGAAGTCCCGTCCATCACCTTTTCTGTTAGAAGAACAGGTTGATCCTTCCCAGCCGGTGAACAGAATAAAGCACACGGCTTTTCTGTAGCAGCAAAGGATGGAAAAACATGCATTATTGGAAAAAGGGAACTTTAGAAAACCAGAATTATCATCAACGCTATTGTTAAAACTGGTACTTGCTCATGTGTGGCAGGCATCTGCATTAGCATAAGAAGTCATTTTAGGAAAAATAAAAAAGATTTTGATCTGTTTCTTAGCTGTTTGAGGTTTTTCCTTCCTACAGATGCTGTTGCTATAAACTTGTCCTACACAGTAATCATGTCATACTCGTTGTTGCAATTAAGAATATACACATTACAGCTGTTGGAATATTTTGGTTGTAATCTATACTTTCATTCTCCTATATTTTTGGCAGATCATAAATATTGGTTAAAAAAGAAACTTAACACTTTCCAGACTTCCTAATGGTGCAGGTCAAGGAGGAAAAAAAATTAAGTAACTGACACATCCTGGGAAGAAAAATATATGAATTTACAAAGTTCACATCAAAAAACAAACAAACAAACAAAAAACCAAAATTAAAAAAAAAAAACCAAACCACAAAACTGCTGGAAACATTATTCTTAACATTTCTACAAAGTTCAAGCAATTTTCTACTAAATTTCTAAAACATTCTGTAAATAATTTCTAATTCTGAAAGAGAATTAAAATGTAGTAATATCCTATGTATGCATGTATACATGCATAAATGGCTACGTTCATAAACAATGAAGTTTGTTTCACCACTGTGAAAGTAATAGTGAATAAAAGAAACCCTTTCCTCAGTGGTCAACTGAGTACAAAATGACAGGATCTTTTCATGTATTTGTACACAAATGTATTGACTCAGAACTTCTTCCTAAACCTGTTGCAGATTTTTAAAAGGATAAAAGTCAATCCTGAACCTGAAACTGATTTCACTTGGATGCAGTCTATGCCACTCTGACTTCATACTGACTTCTAGATTCCTGGAGTGCATTTTTATTAGTAAATTAAACAGTTCCAGGAAACATTCAGGGGCACTGGAATTCTACTGTCTATACAGCTGAACTGTAAAAGTCTATGCCACATTTTTTTGCGTGTGCTAACTAGCACCAGTTCAGTCTAGACTGGAAATTGCCATCTGCAAAGGACTGTTTTGAAAAAAGTAGTTTTAGCATGCAAAGGAGTAGAAAAGTACAGACAGAGGAGTTTTGTGCCAGCTGACTTACACAACAGAGAGTGAGTGGTCTGGGCACATTTAAATTACTAAAATTGACAGAGCCTCAGGGTATCACTAGAGGACCAGTACAAACAGATGTGATCTCTTCTGCCAACATGTGAAGCTAGTCAGACACAAGGCATCTCCAGCTAAAAAGCTGCCTGAGTTTGTGCCTTAGTTATAAGTTACTCCTTAAATAGTAACCTCAAAGTTCCCTGGAGGCTTTAAGCATGTATCAGCATTTTTTAAAGGAATACATGATTGATAACATAAACATTATTTTAAAGACACTGAACTCAAAGAGAAAGCAACTAAACAACGCTGGAAAACTTCAAGAATACAGGAGATCTCATACAGCAGTTATTTTGGACATGGTGCACAACTGGTGTCCCCTAAGAGAATAAACAATTAAGGATTTGAGAATAATGTATACTGGGATACTAGCACTCTCTGGCTGGTCCACTTTTGTTTCTCCTCAAGATAACAGGATCAGTCAGAACAAAGTTAGATCTGTACTCATTAACATGGCCCAGGAAAGTGTCAAGTTTTTTTTCATCTGAATGAAATCATATTATTCAAGGCCAGACTTAAACATTTAGATCCTTTAGGACAAAAATCATGTGCTCATGTGCTAAAACAAAATTTAGTAAAACAAACCCAAACTAATGGACTTGGATAAGCATCTATGTAACAGCTGGAGAGACTTCTTTTTACAATGAAATGAGCTAACATACAAGCTTAATGAAAATAGCATTGCAATTTTCCCTTTGGCACCTTGAGAAAGGGCTTAGAAGGGAAGAAAACCACCGTCTTGACTTAAGCATATATAATATGTTGATAGCAAAACAGTCTTCTATGCTTTCTAATGTTTTCTGGTAAATTGTTTCAAGAATAAAAACAATTTACAGTAATGAACTCCTTAAAATTTGGCAATATGCACTTACAGTACTCCTGTGTCATTCTAGGGTTTTCTTTACTACAGCTTGCTGTGATTCTGTGAAGTCCTCAAGTCAACTGTTTCATAACCGATGTGTTTTTGTTGTGCTTTTTTCTTTGTTTGTTGTTAATTTAAATAAATTGAAACACCAAAATTGAAAGAAAATTCAGTGGGGTGGAAATTACTGTTCACTTTTCTAGCAAAAAGGAATTTGTTTTCTTGTCACTGATGTTTTACACCAACATTATTGTTGCAGATAATGTAAGTCTGATCTTACCATACTCCCACCTGAGCATTTTCCTAATTATATGGTATGTAAACAAGTTTGTTGCATGGAAGCATGCATATAGTATGCCAGGGTTTTGCTTGCAATAGGTATTAGAATTTATAGAAATGTTACCGAAGCTTACAGCATACATTATCTACACAATGCTGCCAAATCAAATACTGCTTTGTGAAATACTCACAGTGCTAAGCTAGAAAATCTCTCCTTCCTCAAAAACAAAGGCTCACAACATCTGCATTGTTTTATTGGCTTTGTAGATAAAAAATATAACTGATATATGCATGTTTAATGATGGAGCATTATTCTAGAAAGCTGACTCACTTCATACTACAATTCTGATTAAAAAGGAAAAAGTTGACTGGAATGTCATTCAAATGTAGTTATTACCTATTAAGAAGGACAAATTCAATAAGAAAAAAAGACTAAACATTCTAGAGCAATATGAAAGTACAACTAGATCTTGTCTATGAAATTAAAATAACTTACCAAAAATACTGGGTTGAGGTTTGTTTGTTTTCTTTAGTTTTAACTATATCTTTCTTGATTGACAACAATATCAACAAGCTATAAGCCATATAAGCAGATTATAAGAACAAGGGAGATGGTTTATACTTACCATCATCAATGACAGCTTGCCACTGGTGCACATGCTTCTGATACGAAGATCTGACACTGAAAGCTTGGCACTGCCAGTCCCTAAAGGCAGGCACACCAGCAGGACAAGAAGGATTTTCACATACTCTATACTGCATTGTGGGCCCATGACACTCTCCTTCAAGGCCTGAACTAGAAAAGATGGCATAAATACAACCCTTTACTGTTGGCAATATTTTGTCAAACTTATAACATAATTTACTAATGCTAGACACAAATTAAAAATAGCAGGGTTTTTTTGTTGGCACTTAGCACTCAGAAATCATCCATGAAAAATTGAAGTCACAGAGTAAAAGGTTTGCCTTCTCCTTGTATTGGTAACATTACATATAAGAAGTGATGGCTGCTACAATTACCACAATTTACACTCAGCCCCAGGAAAGCACTAGGACTATAGGAGTTCAGTCAGGAGAACCTCAGGTACAGTTTTGATATAGTTGAGATGATTTTTCTCTTTCTGGGGTGAGCCAAAGGGGCTACTGAAAGGAAGCAACACCTGCAGATTTGCTACCTCTCCTTTTTCTCTAAGCGTGGTGCTACAGGGTTCAGACAAATGCTTTGTTTCTTTTTGGTCACTCCAGTTGTGCCTGCAGGTCCCAATGAAAAAATGCAAAAGAAGAGAGAACTGCAGAAACTGGAGCTAATTATTTGGAACCTCACCTGCAAAAATTAATTTATGAGCGTGAAATTAAGACATCCACAAATTCTAGAAATAGCTTTAAGGTATACAGCTGAAAGTCGTGTTTAGATGGCATGAACTACAAAAAGATTTTGCTTATCAAAATTTCTGTTAAACTCTCATGCTTTTGTATAGCCATATCTAACTTCTCCTAAAAAATTCTTCATGCAAATGTATCTTTTTAAAACCCCCTGTCTATTTTACCCTAAAACCTGCTTTATAGTCTTCCATAATTCTTCATTTTCCCCTTTGTATTTTAATTTTTTAAAAACTATTGACTAGACTCTTATCCACTCTGGTTTACTTTTCCCTATACTTGCCTTCATTACTCTACTCTGTTCCCACTACTATGCCTATATTTTATTTTCTTTTCTTTTTCACTTGGTGTATAAATAACCCACAAAAATCAAATTGATACTGAGTAATTAAAAGGAAAACAGCTTTTAGCTGGTCACTGAGATATAGTGAAGCAAATTTCATCCAAGTCAAAAGTAAAAATCCCTTGATCTCCAATGGCAGGTTTTGGTTTTCACAAGACAGGGTATCTAAATTCTGTTTCCAGATAGTCTATCTAAATTTCTGAGAAACTGGTAGAAAGATCTCTTTGTAAAACTTTTAGCTCCTTGGTTCTCCAGATGAGACACAAAAGTCAATCTTCTCTAGTTAAAAAATGTAAGGACTAGAATTACACACTGAGAGTCTGCAAGTCAGAAATTGTGAATTGAAGTTTCTGTTGCTTCTTCAGGCAAGAAGAAAGTTTTATTCTTCTATTAGTATTATCTAGGGTCTTGACAGAAACAGAAAAGATGAAAAACAGTATTACCATGCAATAAAATACCTGAAATACCTATTCTTCTAAGTGTATTTTGGTATTCATAAAGTATTAATTGCTTTATTAAAGGCTGACTGTATCTTCATGGGTTCCTGTACTCATGTAAATTTTGTTCAGAAATTCTGATGAACAACAATGGAAACCCAAACTCATTTTTACCCAGGGCATTTGCGTTGTCGACTGCTGATTCCAATGTTGCAAGTACGGCTACAAGTGCTCCACGCGCTCCACTCCCCCTCCGTATGCTCCACGAAAGAGGTTCGGTTGATACAATCTCCAGCCTTACACCACTAGGTGAAAATTCAGCTCTTAGGTAAATAAATCAAGGCATACACAAAACAATTCACTTCTCCACACAGTAAGCACAACATTCGGTGTCAAACATACATAGTTTTCATATCAGTCAGATGTGTTTTGCCTAGTGCTCTCCAAAGTTTTTTTTATCTATCCTAGTAAATGCAACAGCCAGAGACCTCTCTCTGATTCAGTGGCCAAGGCAGGATCAATTCTTGTCCACAATCTCAAAAGTAAGTTCAATTCCAATGAAGGATAACTCCTAGTAATAGTATCCATACTATGCTGTCTCCCTTCATTTTAGATTGGGCACTGCCTAAGAAAGCATTTAAGGCTCCAGCCCAAACCTATTGCAGGGATCATTGTCCAGCTGGACTGTACAGATGATCACAGCATAGTGTCCAGAGGTGTTCTCAAAACTTCCTTGCTTCAGCATGACAGTTCCCACCAGCAGGAACTTCATTGTCCCTCATTATCCAGTGACAATTTCAATAGAAAGATATATTACAAGTAGTAGAGAAAATGAGATTTTATTCACCACTTGTATTCAAATATAAAATGGAAGCTTCAAAAGGCTGGTGTTGAGAAAGTCCAGAGAATTTCTGGCATTTATTAAATTAGTAATAATAAATTCAATGGACTTGCATGAATATACCATTACCCAAGAAAACTGCAATTTCTCACTCAAAATCTATCCAATCACTACTGTTATGCTTGTAACCTATATTCATATCTTGCACAAATCACCATAAACTCCGCAGAAAGTAGTGCTTTATCAAATTATACCAACTTAATGCCTCTTCCATGTATTAGGAAGTAGAGGTATTTTCCAGCCTTAGCAATTTCATGATTCAATGACTCAGCAATTACAAAGCAGACAATGATCACTCAACACCATTAACATCAGTAATTTAACAAATTTCTTTTTACATTCTGAACTGCGGGTGAATCACTGCTATCAACAGGTAACAGACTTCACAAACAAGTCTTGTATTTATTGCAAAACAAAAGGTGTCACTAACGCAGTCAGTAAAGATTTCTGTTACTTTTAGAACACACTTCTGTGACTTTTAGTGTCTGTGCTAAACCTTTATCCAGTAACCTTCTCACCAACAGTTTGAAACTGGTCTTTACTGATCAATTCATCTTAATTTTCTCTTTTAAATCATCACATTACAATGAAGGCATAATTGTGGAAACTCGTCATGTATGGTGGCTCAATCTTTATATTAGATTTACAATCAGAAACTATAAATTTTCAATGCTCTTGGATGTTTCAAACCAGAAATGCTCATATACATTTAAAGTTATTGCTTCAGATAAAATACTGATTTTTCTATTGCAATAGCATCTGCCCCCAGCACAGTCTAAGGGATGTTCATAAATCCTTGACTCCTACCCCAACCAAGTAGGACAAGCTATGAAAATGACATTTCCATCACTTCCTAAGATCCTAAGAGAGCACAAGACAACAATACTTCATCTCCATAATACCAATAAAAAAAACCCCAAAGCCAGTGATTTGTGTAACCTAAACCTCCTCTTGGACAGATAATAAAGCAAACAACAAGAATAATTCTTTCTTACCCCCTGTGTTGTTTTGCTGGTATCCGCTTAGTTTTTTGCTGCTATACATAAATAAGTTATCTCTGTAGTCTGGCTCAATGAACCATTTTAATTACAATCAGTATTTCTGGGTAACTGTCCTAAGAGGTTCTGCTTTCTTATTTCATAGCATGGGCAGGCCAGTCTCAATGTAAAAAATATTATATCAAACAAAACACATGTCCCTTACTTTCCAGATACTGACTTCCAACAGTATCAACCACAAACTACCAGAATTAAAATATTGAAGCAGTTGTCGTTATTAGAGGAATATGAACATAAATATAACCCAGCTTTCCTTTATCATGTAAAATTATATCATCTGAACATTTTATATTGATTGATTTGATTTTACAAGAATGACGAGAGTCCTGGTAAATGTAATATGACTCAAAGAGTAAATCACACCTGTGGGAAACGGCTGTCACAACAGTACCTTGAAAATCCCAAGACATATGTATGTCTCTCCCTCTGTTTTCTCTTTGAGGTTGTTTATATTCATTTACAGATATATACAAATATTACAAATAATTTTAACTGGAAAGCTCTTGAAGGACAATTTATGTAAGTCTGACTTGGGTGATCATTTAATTTGTCTGTGATGGCATGCTTTTAATGGGGTCACTGTTTTATGTGCAGTGACACTATAAAAATTTCTTGATAAAATCCTAAAAGATTTTATCAACAATCTGTAATGATTCCTTCAAAGAGACTATTTCTAAATCTTAAATCATAGTTGAGAACTCTGTATCTCTGAAAGCTTAAGTTTCTATCTACATTTGGATGAGCAACAATTGCATTCAATTCATAAATACGATACAAAATGAAAAAGAATTTGAAATAAACCAGCGTAAATATTAAAACATATGTCTCTTTGACTAACCTTTTTTTAATTCACTGGTTTTAGGGGAATGGTCTTTTTTTTGTATCTATATTCAAAAATATATAATATATAATACATTCAACTCTACATAGTTTATTTTTATTATAATTGTGGTTAGTAGGAATTTTAAAGAAGCACAAAGACTATTAAGCTTGTTGTTTGTTACTATTCCTTAAATGTTAGCTGTTCAGTATAATTGATATTGTTTTTCCACCAGAGGCATACCTTTCCAGTGTCACAGTCTGTTCCATCCATTGGTGGATCTAGTTTAGTTTTGCATTCCTTCTCACTTTCCACCTTACACCACAACCCAGTGCAAATGACATGCTGAAAATCAAAGAAAGAGTAAGCAAAAAATCTATCTTAAGCAAAATTACTTTCTGCATGCAGTCCACTAATGTCGTCTAAATTTACTAGTTCAATGGTACTGAAATACGTTTAAAGACACATTAAATACGCAAAAAAACCCAAATGGGCAGAGTCTGCTTAGACTTTTACTAATTGCGCTTCTCTTGGACTTCCAGATCCCTCTTGTTTGCGCTACCCCAATGACTGCTGCTGTCATGCTCTTCAATGATTCATAATTCCTCTAGAATTCATTTATTACTGTAGAAAAAATATTCCAAAAGTCATGGAACCTGATCTCCACAAAGAAGGCACAAAGTTACCTGACAAATGAAATATTTTTGCTGGAAAGAAGAGAAGGGAGATGACAGGGGTGCAAGTCAGTAATGAATTTTAGAGATGGAAAGAAAAGCCCTCTGAAGTATCAGAACAAAAGAGTTTTTTTTACTTTACTCAAAAGAAAGCCCAGCCTTGCAGGATGCTGGCTCACATTTCCTGAATTTCCCTGGCAGCTTTCCCTATTTTTCTCTAAAAAGTCCTCCTTCTCCCATGGCTGGTTTTCAGTCAGGACTGCATTCTCCTTGCTGTCTGTTCCCCCTTAACAATAAACCATGTGGAAGTGAAGAGTGGTCACATGTGGCTGAACTGTGGCCTGAGTATTACTGCATATGCACAGTGATCCTCCACAATGTATACTGCCCAAAGAGGGGCAAGAAGGATCAGGAGAGGGGGAGGCGTTGCAAGCAGGATAAAAGATAAAGAACAGCTGGATTTTTTAAACCAGGGCTGCCAGAAGACCTGCTTTTTCTGAGTGAAATGATTTGTTATATTGGTACACCCAGTAAGAGTCTCAGTGCCTTTTACACTATGCCTGAAAAACCAGTCATAAATCTTACGCTACCTTGAAAAAAGACTAAAAGCAGATGACACATATTCAACAGAAGATTGCAACTAAGCCAAGCAAAAGGGCAATTCCACTGAGATTCTTACATGTAAAAATGTCTGTAACATCAGTTATCAAAAAAAGAAAAAGAATCAAAGATGGTAGAGGTCTGAAGCATTGTACAGAAACAAGAGACAGGACGGCAGCAGTCAGACTCATTCCCGATTCACCCTGTAACAGTTTTTTGCTGAAGCTGAGCTAACAACACAACAATCAGCTTATGTATGTCTCAAAAAACCAGGTACAGAAGTTCTATCCTGTCCTATCCTGTTCCTGGGTAATTTTAGCCATAATTTTTCAAGTTACAAACTGTAATTTCTGTTCTTGTTCACTGCTTTTTAAACAATGTAGACGATGACAATAGTAGATGAGATAGAATATCAGGTGTACATGACAAAGTGTTTCCATACCAAGTAGGAAATGAGAGACATACATGTTGGAACTACATCACAAAAATATATGCTCATTTAATGGTCCTAATTAATTTTTTTCATATCTTCAAATCCTCATTTATGAATTAATACAATGGTGGAAAAGCCATCCAGATTTATCCAAGTTTTAAAAAAATACAGGCAAATTTTCTCTGTGCCATCACATTTTCAAGTATACTATCCTTAATTTCTTTTTCCGTAAACACTTTGATCATATGCTTAATTTCACTTGTGTATGATTGCAGAATGGCTTACAACAAACAGCTCTTTACGAATCTAGAAACAATTCTTCTGAATATAGAGAGGCATTAAGTCAGATTTACAGGGTTTCAGGTATTTTGGGTATCCAAACACAGAGATGTACTTGAATTGTGTAAACTAAATCAAGAAAATCAAATCAACACCCTTTGCTTGCTCATGTGCATTTTGTATATCTGCATGTTTCTGCAAATACTTGTATACCACCTCCCTATGAACCATGATCCAACATTCCCAGAAGTATAAACTACTTTGGGCTTTAAGTGAACTGTAGTTCTTAGACAATCATTCACCAACTGCTAAAATAACCACTCAATATTAGCAGACTTTAATACTCCCCAAACTCAAGAAATAGGATGTATGGAATTACTAAAAATGGTGGTTTGCTTGTAAGTTTTTTTTCATTTCAGTCAAATCACAAATAGATTCTTTCATTACTGTTAAGACTCTATTTCTGTTGCAGAGGTATGAGATATGGAGATTACTGTCAGCATCTAAGTAATGACATTTAAGGATTTCTGTATAAGGCCAGGGAAAGACCATAACAAACAATATGGGGTTTTCATTAGCAACCTGCAATGAAGCAGATGCAGACTGATCTGAAAGCAAACAGAAATCTGGAGGCCAGTGTCAATTCTACAGCCACTCCAAAATCAGGGCACAGACTCCTACATCAGGATTTTACTAGTCTGAAAAGAAACTTTTTTCAGCCAAAGTAAGGATAGCTAAGCTAACATTCACAAAGGTTCACCAGTTATCTATGAAAAGCATAGTTCAACAGCCATCATAGCTTTCTAGATGAGTTAAGGGAAGGAATAGATGTTGGAGATTAAAAACTTATAACTGTGACTATTCACAATCTGGAAAATATTTCTTTGTGTGTACACTGGCAAACAAAATATTGCCAAGCACACATAAAGGACTTTTTCTTGAAAGCATGTGTTAGTCATGAGTTTTTAACAGCAAAAGCTTGTAAAATAAAATATGGAAGTCACAATGTATTACAGAGGTCACTCCAGCTTTGGAGTTTTGTAGGTTTTTTGTGTCCATTTCTGTCTATTTAATTAAAATAGAGGCAGGTCTATGTGAATCAGAAGGATAAATTTCCAATCATGTAAGTACATGGAAAGAAAGTTCAGTTGAGAGGAATGATCAGAGACAAAAGGGGAATTTTAAAACAGTATTTGTGCAAAGTCAAGATGGTATAAAATGTAGTGGTTGAGATGAGGACAGATATTTCACCAGTACTTTCATTATTTTCATTGAGATCTTTTGCTGAAATGCCTTAAAAATCACCATGAAATATAACCAGTCTCCTACTTCTTTGCAAAGATCACAGCTGTGTTATGACAAGAACTGTTTTAGTGGAACTGACCAGATAGCATTCACATCCTGGACTTTAATCTTAAAAGCCAGTATTTAATAGTTCGACAATTGCATTAAATTGTCAAGTTTTACAATCCCATTTAATCATCAAGAACTACTTCTAGGCCATGATGTCACTATCTGTTATGGGAAACAATGTTAGGATCTAACTGATTCTTGCATGAGACATCATGGGCATAAAAGCAAACTTGGCTCACTTACAAGGTAAGAATGGAGCCACAGTATAAATCTTGAACCTGGAGATCCACTCATGCTTTTCTAGGGCCTAAAAATTATGCCTAGGATATGAAAAAAAAAGGCTTTGAAATAAAGATGAAAAGGAAAAAAAAAGTCACAATTTATGAAAAGGGAGTGGGAAGGCCTCACTTAGGAAAATACAGGAGTAGAAGCTCTGTGGTTCCTTCCGTTCTTTGCTTCATTCATTAAATTAAATAATAAAGATGAAGTCTTGATAGCAAGGGAATATCATTTGTATCAGCAGTATTTCTCAGAGGTGGCCATATATTGTGACTGTAAAGTGCAGTGCTAAAGTACTCCTCAGTAATAACAATTGTAGAAAATTGCATCTCAGCAGAAATGCACTATTGATTGTATCACTGATACTTGTAGAATTAAGATTATTTTTCATCATTACTCAATTGTTTTCTTAATTGAATAGCTGTTGTATATGAAACACAGTTGCTTAATGTAGAAGACTGTATGGAACTCTGTCCATTAAATAACCTACCAGTCTCAAAAAACATAAGATTGTGACATAGTTCATAATTTATCTTTTACACAGTTTTACCCAAGTGCATGAACTGTTCAGCAAGTAGAACATGTCCAAAAAATCCTGGGCTATAAATTGTTGGATTTACTGACATTTAAATGAACCTTCAAGAAGTGTGTTTCTCTCATTTCCTGGCTTGCGGACAACAACTATAACCATAATAAACTTCCAGTTACTGACAGAGTAGGACAGACTATACAGAGATTAATGGAAGTAGTCTGAATATCATGGAATATTCAGTGATTACCTATGCATAATTGAATAATTAAATAATTGTAATAAATTCATATAGTAACTAATGAAATACTGCATTCAATTTAGAAAGGTCTTCTAAATGTTGGTTTCTCCAATGGCAGCCACAATACTTTGTACAATCAACACAGAGAAATTTGAGTCATCTTCATATTAAGTAAAATGCAATTATTTGCAAGGATAGATTTAACATATTTGTTACTTGCATCTAACATCTTTTTATTTTCGAAGAAGATGACAAAATTAGCGACTTAGTAACAGTGCTTCATAGTTAAATGATGTTGGTGTTGCACAGTCCCCGTGTTAGAACTCAGGAAAGATTTCTAGAAAGTTTAAATGGTTTGGTTCTAGTCGAATTCCAACAGTAACTTTTTTTTCCCCTTTCTTTTGACACATAGGAAAGAAACATGCAAAAGAAGGACAATTTTCTCATCCTCTGGGCTGTATTCTATCCATTGCTCAGTTTCCCCTTCACCATATAAATGTTGTTTCTATTATTTAGAAATCCTATATCTAATTGCACTAGCAGTAAACTCCCCTAACAGAAGAGATAAATTTCAGACCCCTAGCAGGGAATATAAGATATTTGAATACAGTGCCTAAGCTTGCTGTATGTAGCTCTTCACATCTAGAAACTGAGGATCAAGTTTCTTGGATTATTTTTTTTTTATTTTTTTTGTTGTTGTTTTTGTTAGGAGGAAGTTAAGAGTGCAAATTTTGCTTCCAGATAAAAGAACACAGAAGAAAACCAACAAGGTGACTTTACTGAGGTTGGGAAGGAAGCTTTGGAAAAATTCTCTTCTACCTCACTGCTCTCACCATGTTTTCTCCATTTTGTACTCAGTGTCATTTATTCAATTCTAATAGATACAAGGTTCTTAAAAATTCATTACAGTAATTTCTTGGTTCAATATTTCATTCTACAATTTCCAGTTTAAGGTTACTAGTTTTGCAGAGGATTTTGGAAAAACTGTAGAAGGTTCTTTCCATTTCTCTCTTTTCAGAAACTGTTATTGGGCTCTCTTTTTCTAAATTTTAAGACCATAAGGTCATCAAGTGACATACTTGGTTTTATGATGAGAACTAAAATTAAATTTTGTCAGTTTGTCAGGAAGAAAGAATAGTTGAAACAAACATAGGCCTTTTGTGTTGTCTTGCATCATTAGTATATTCTTTCTTCACAGCAAACCAACATTATACTTGGATTTAAATTACAATAGTATATTAATACTAATATTTAATAATATCAAATGACACATTAATATTAATATTTAATATTACAGTAAAATTTTCAGAAACTTCTGATTATTTTTCTGTAAAAAAAAATGCTATAAAGTAATGATCTCATTGGTAGGAGAAAGCAGACATATTTATTTAGCTGAAAATAAGTGATTTAGCTGAAAGGTGTCCTCTTACATGCAGAATGTCAGAAGAGGGGAACACGATTGAAGATGACTGGAAATGGACAATTTGCTATGAGCACCTAGAACCCAAGTAATCTGGGTGCAAACAGTTGACCACCACCTTGGTAATAGTTACTTTAATTTAATTTCATTTGATTCAATTTAATTTCCTAATATTTCCAAAATGATAATAATGTAAACCAAAGAAACCTCAGAGTTTCTCAAAAGAAGAAAATTCACTGCATCTATGAAAAAACACAACAGGTATAGGACAACTTGACTATCTGAATTTAAATAAATGAATAAAAGAGAAAGGTAATATGAGGAGGATTTATCCAGACAAATGAAAAGCATATAAAGGTACTGTGCAACATAAAATCTTGACATTTGTCCCTTTCTACAATTACTTTGAGAATCTTTAATCATTAAAGAAGACCTAGAAAAAACACTAAACACGCTACAATTTTCTTGTTCAAAATTGGCTTCTAGAGAATAAAAAACAGAAATAATATGCTTCAAAATAAAGCAATGTACTGTAAAGCAAGAAGTAGGCTGAAATTCATTAAAAAAGCACTTGGAAATAATGAGCAATATTTGGAGAATTGTGACATTGAGATTTACTGTTCATATCCAGAGTGAAAATGTTTTCAATAAGACAGCTAAAACAAAATCAATTAAACTATGTGGTTTTTTTCCTTTTCTCTTCAACTATACCACTCTCAGCATGCCTTAGTCATACATGTACTGTAATGCTTCCTTTGAGAATCTTTTAGATAAAGATTAGTTTCAGTGAAAGTCTCTGAAGAAATAGTACTATGTCCAAACTGAAAACAGGAAGAGAACTGAAGAACTAAAGGAGAAAGGAATTATGTTTTCCTGTTTAGTACTCCTAACCTTTTCAGGCTATCTGCCCACTGATTCTGAAGGAATTTTATTTCATAGTTCCTCTATTCCCTGTTCCATCAATACATACTCCATGCTCTTTATCTTTTTGTATATTGTCTTCTCATCTTGTCTTGGTTAGTGTCTTAAGGGCATCTAGTATGTTTAGTCTCTCCTGTTGATGTTAAAAAAGGTTGACTTTTCTCTGTAAAAATCATTCTTAAATTGCCTCTTCAATCAGATATCTACTAGTATTAGCTCATAAAATATGAAGACCTATTCCATTTTGCTAACCTGTCTTTTTAAGGCTAATATACAGTGACACTGTTTCACACTGGCATGAAGCAAGGTCAGCAAACTGACCTAGGTACTGGAACTCCTCTTGTCATGGCACTGTACAGCTCTGCTTGGGCTCAGAGGTGCCTCCTGGGAGGTGCAGAGAGCCATGCTAACACCACTATTACTCCTCCCAGGGTGCATAGGTACAGTATAATCTTCTGAAGATCAGAAACAGACATTCAGTACCCAAACCATAATAAAATGAAACCTAAATAATAAATTGCAAATATTCTACTTGCTGCAATAAGGTGTCAACATTATGACATCTTCTGTTTCTAAAGTACAAGAGAAGTATCAATAAAACACATTTCAGGATATTCAGAGACCTAAAGCAAGACTCACAAGATAAATCAATGAATACATGCATATTAATTTTTGGAAAGCAAGTGTAAAATTCTTATTTCAAAGATACTATATTCTCTTTCTATCAAACACATTTGCAAAAGCACATCTATCAAACACATTTACAAAAAATTAGATGGTATGTGCATTTTCTGAAGTACAGACACAGCCTTACCTGCATTTCTTGGCAAAAGGAAGCAGTTGGTCCAAAAAGAATCTGACACTGCTCATCTGCAGTGTACGTCATTCCTGGGAGCTTAGAGGGAATAATCACAGAATTGAGGCTTTGAGGATTCGTCTGTACCAGACAGTTACTGGCCTTTGACCTGGTAATATGCAGAGATTCATATGCTGGTCAGTCCCCGGGTCTGATTGCCATGCCAACTTAAACTTGCATACAACATTCAAAATACATAGACAGTTACAACTCTTTTATTCATCAGCATTGGGCTGCTGCTCATGTTTAAACTGATATGGTCTGCTTGTTATAAGTTAATGTATTCTGTTATTGCACGTTTGCAGAAAGAAAATATAATTGATCAGCATTTCAGAAAAATGATGAGCAACATTTTAGCATGAAGCTAACTTAATGGATTAAGGTTTTGGTGGCCAAACATTTCAATACACAGCATATTAATATATAGTAAATATAGCAACATATATAAAACATGTAGTATATATAAAGTATATAAAAGTATAATCATATACATTAAGATATGAAAATATAAAAATCTATGTAATTGATGAAAACAGATTTTAATAAATCTAATATTAGATTGTGATGATTTAAAATATTTTTATGAATTTTGCAGAACTAATATCCCACAGGAGTAAAGAACTGAAAACTTATTATTTCAGTATATTAATTGCATCTATTTCTAAATGACATAGAGTAAGAGTTTTTTTCTTGAATTATATACCTGAGAAATCTTTCCAGATCTTCCCTGCTGCATTGAGACCATGAAACATCCCCAAGATTCTGTCCTTTAATCCATTCTCCAGACATGATATGGACACCATCTGCACAGGATGGGTGGTCATTGTCGTGGTTTATCCCCATACTGAATTTTGAAGTTATTAAAAATAAAACAAAGTGAAACAAAATAACAGGTTGTTTTCAGAATATTTGTAAGTTAAAACTCTTGCAAAGGGCTGCAAATAGCTCCTATATATATTACATGTAGGAAACCTCTTGATTGTTTTTTCCATATCTTCCATAGAAGTGCATGGACCCATGTAGAGGACAACTCTATAATTAAAGATGGACATGAAGCTGCATTTATTCGATGAGAAATATTCAATTCTAATCAGTTCAATACATCTTTTGGACAATTTTTTTAATTTTCAGAACTGCAAAATTATTGCAAATTTAACGGATACTACTTCTCTTGTAAATGGGCAACACACTCTTACTTTTTAAGATTAATGAATATTTTGGCAGGGATTCTATCCTCATTCTATATAGAACTGATTGGTTGAAATTTTATAGACTACCAAAATGTTCACTACTTTAATGTGTAATTATTGTCTCTAAAGAAAAAAAAAATCCTAAATGTGTTTTCAATCTTCTTCAACACTGATGAAGAAATTAAATCGACTTTGATTATAAAGACTGAGAATCCTTATGCATTCCAGTGAGTTCTCACATTCAATGCACTGCAATGAAAAATTCTACTGAGTATCTGCTTGAAGCTGCTGTTTTAACTGAAGACTCACTCTCACTCTCATTCATAAGAAGCAAAGAGAGGAGGAAGAAACACTTAAATAAAACTAAGATTTTCAGAATTAGATAAGTGGATCATGCTTGACCGATATAAATACATTGAACTGTATTTGGAGATTTACAAATGGCTATGAGACTACTCTAAGGATTACTGGATTTAAAGTAGTGTTGGAATTTTACAGCATTACTCTGCCCTGCATAAACAGGTTCAATAAAACTCTCTATCTTGTATTAATTCTTTCACTCACATATTTCAAAGACAAAGTTTGCTGTGTCTGTACCAAAACTGGAGTACATCATGCTTCTCCTTATTTCACCAACCCACAGTGGCAAAGGGCAAAAAAAGGCCTGTCTCCCAACACTTCTGTTCTCTGCTCTATCCTAAAATCCATTCATTACTAGACCAAATTATAAATAAATTTGCAATTTGCTTTACCTTGTGTTTACTAATGAAATTAATGGAAATATCATGTAGGGCTCTACCTGGCCTATAGAAGTGCTGTCTCTTACACTGGTGTGTACACCCCACAGTCTGGAGCACTGGAACAGTGGCTTGTGCATAAATTGGATAATTTTGCTATCTGTAAACCATATAACAAGCAAGCAAATGTGTCTGACTCTCATCTTAGCGTTTGTCTTTTCCTGAATGCCACAAAACAGCTACACAGTAGCACCTCTGCACTTGCCTCACATTCTTCTTGCATGCCTTACATGCAGAATTTGAGATGTCTCCATCTCCAGAGTTATTTACACCCATAGAAGCTGAGGAGGAAGACACAGGAAATCTAATGATATTTAACCTAGTGGACTAAATAAGAAAAATTTTGCTCATAGCTCTTTGAGTTATATGCTTCCTTAGTGCAAAAGTACTCATATAAAAATACTCATTTGTCAGTATCATATACACTGTAGAATTTAAACTAAAACATTTACAACACAAAATCTTGACAAAATTTATCATACAAATTATGTCTCTCATTTGTGCAGAGTAAAATTAACTAATTTATATGTTATTTAAAATATGTTTTAAATTAAAATTACACCCCCCTGTAATTTCTAATTGTGATTATTTCCCTTCACTCTGAAGAACAATTCTTGAAGCTAGACTTAGTCACAAAATATTCTGTAAAGTCAGACAGCGTGCTGAGCTGAACCATGATCTTGACTGTTCCAAAAAAAACCAAACACACTAGCCATTGTTGCATACATATATAACAGTATACCCCCTTTTTCTCCAACCTATTACCACAGAAACATTTTGTAAAGTGTATTAGCACAAGAATTCCAAGGAAAACATTGTATTTTAAAGCATGAAGTGGTTAAAACTGTTGTACTTATAACAATTATGTATACCAGCTACATTAAGCACCAATAAAAAACCTAATTCTAATAATCTTCCAACACTTTAGCTGCCCATACTTTTGTAACACTTCTACAATCCTGCTTTGACATTCAACTGTAGTTCAAAATATCTGCACTAATCCAATGGAATTCATTCCTCAATTCTCTTCCACCTCCAAATTAAGCACATGCAAAAAATCCAGAAAACAGTAAACACAAGTATTGAATCCTTTGCCATACCTACATGAATAGGCACTCAAAAATGCCTATTCAAAAGGCAAACAAGGGTTGCATGTCAACATCAATTAACTAAATTGCAAGACAGTATCTGAGAAGTAAGCTAAAGCAGCAATAGAAGCTGCTCTTAAACATTCTTAGGAATGCTTTCGTCAGTGAGTGCTTTTGACCTCTTCTGTAGCATAGTAATGGCTGCATATTTTATTTGACCTAGAATCAATTACAAGACCACATAAAAGTCAATGTGCAGCAGAACCAACTTCTCATTTCATTCCTAACATCACATCATGTGTGTGGTGAAAGAAAGAAACTGAACAGTCATTTCTGCCTTCTTATTCAACATGAGAATAAGTAGTGTAAGCATGTGTACCTACTTCTCCATTAATAGGCAAGGACATAACATTATTCAGCACTTGCACTGGTGGTCATGATATTTTCTAGCCCCCCTTGCTGCACATGAAAGACGTGACTACATCCTTTCACTGATACAAAGGCACCACAGAAGCTGTGCCTGTGTAAGGTGCTGTTCTGTCTCTTGCTATAGAATGAAGGCATTATGATAGCACTCAGCTCAGTGCCCCCCCTCTCCTCTCTCCCACAGCTGGGATCATTCAACTTCATACAGGACTAAAGGAACACCACACACTTGTGGGAGGAAGACAAAGGAGTTTGGGATTATAGGATAACTTCGTAATAGCCTGAAAAAACACAATTAACAAAGAAGACAGTGCCATACTTTAACAAGAATTACTTCATGTCTATATATAAAAATAAATTACATTTTTTTTAAGAAAAAAAGTGTTATTTATTCAGTGTTACATAAAAATGCTCTACCCTTTCTGATTAAAGGCTATATACAGCAGATAAAATATGCAAGTAGGAAGCATTCTATAGAATGCCTATCAACATTTAAATTCACACTATGCTGTTAAAACTGTATTTTTATAATCTCAGTTTTAAAGTGTACTGACAAACAGACTTGGTCCAATAAACTCCACTAACAGCGTAAGTCAAGTCCACTGAAAAAGTATTTTTATCTAAAAAACCCTCTAAAACTTGTTTAAAAGATTTTTTTGTTTTTAGTGATACCATGTATAAAGTTGGAATAATTTTTGCTAAATCTTTAATATGCAAGTCGAAGTAGTGCAAAGAAACATAATTAAATTCTCTGTATTTGGACTTAATAACTCAGACTACTGAAAGTAGAAGAAAAATATTAGTTCAATATTTCAGTTAAAAAGCAATTATTTAACAATTAACTAGTGCTGCAATTATATGTGTAAAGCTGGAATCAAACAGACAATAGCATCTCTCCCATCATTTTAGGGAATAGCTTATATTCATGCATTCAAAATGCATTCCAGTGTCAACATACTGAACAAGTACCAAGTACTACAATTTAACTTGACCTTATTATAGTGGAGTGTTACAAAATCAAAGCTCTTTAAGCCTCAAAAGAGGATCCTCAGTTATTATTCTATATTTAAATAAGCTAAATAAGGTTATGAGCACACCTACTTGAAATAATTTGGTCTGCACTGCTATTTTATACTTCTTCTCACTGCAGGATATCAAAATTCTTTGACATGTGCTACTTTCATGACAACGTGAATTTGCTCAGTGACCTCACATGCTTCCAGGTAAAAGCTTTTTATTATTTATTCATTATTTTGTTTGTGCTTTGCAAATGGTAGATGATGGCTGTCACCATTCTATCACACTTAAAATGCAAGTAGTGAAGCTGAACAAGAATGATACTATTAAGACAGAAACAGGCAAAGAAGTGACAAAGATTAAATAGTATCAATATCTTAATATAGGAGCAATTAATTAGGTTAGTTCAGATACAGCTGGAGAATTACTTCAGGTTTATCTGTAAACAAAACCTGAGAGAATCAAAAAAATTAAAGAGAGCAAATACTGCTCAGATTTTCTCAGTCACTGACAGTGACACAGGTTAGGAAGCAAGAGACAGATTAAGAAAAGAGCAAGAGCTGGGTCAAGGAATCAGCACTAGTGTGTTCAGTTTAATAAACAGATTCCCAAAATAAAGGATCTATTTATTCCAAGTCATATAGAAAACAAAGGAATTATGCGCGTGAGCTGCAGATCAAATATAACACTACTAGTATGAGCTCAGGACAGATTGAAAATTACTAGAAAACTTTCCCCTTGTGAAGGAGAAAGTAAACCTCTGAATACAATTGCCAACGTGTGATGTGTGATGGGATCAGGTTCCATTTAATTTGTTAAAAATTCATATTAGTATAGGTGATTACTACACAGTAAGTTAATTCACTGCAACTATTGTCCTATATATTCTTCTATTTTGTGAAATAAATCACTAACATAATAAATTCTATTACCTTAAAAATAAAAATTAATTTAAAAGGTATCATTAATAACAAAGTGTTATCTTCCTTATTATTTCCACTGCTTTCTTTTTTTTCATCATTTTGTGCAATAGTACACTGGAATGATTGAAACTTTTAAAACCATCGACCCGGAAATGATAAGGTTTAAAGGTTTATACGGCATTTTATAGTACAATGATTTTCACACCAATTTGTCTGATCTGAAATTCTCCAGCATGATGAGGATGTACTTGATAAGGGAAAATAACAGCCCTTATACAGGAGAGACATAAACTACACTACTTCCTTAGTACTTTTATTGCACTTTTTTTCAACAAAATGTTTCATCACACTGCTATCTTTACAGAGAAAAATATATTAAAAGACCAGACTAGTAGCAGGATTTTATAAGCTGTTATATGTTGGCTTGTTGTTTTTTTTTTAATCCCTGTTAGTGAAATATTAAGTGTTGTGTGCTCTTTTATGTGTCCTTTAATGTGTCTTTAAATGTGTCCTTTAAAACATGAGGCCTTCACAGATCATTGAATAAATGGGATAAGACACATTTCAATTTGTAAATTAATTATTTAGCTGAAAGTGAAAGGCAATTGACCAGCTACAGAAAAATTATGATGGTAAATGGTAAAACTTCTTTTGGAAAGAATTTATCTTCAAAGGAAAATCTACCGAACAAGGAAATCTCAATCTTCTTGTTAAAAATTAGATTATCAGAAAAAGTAAAAATCAATAACTTTATGCAATTATTATTTCCCTTTTGTGAATCATTACTCATTCTTCACAATGCTGGAAATTCAGATTACATTTTCAGCCTTAAAACAACTGGGTAAAAGTACAACATGCATATTAGGACAAGGATATTAACATACACTGGATGCTGCTGTCTAGCTGACTTTGTAGCTTTTGCTGAACAGCTGCTTTCTCCTCTATAACTCCAACACTTCTACCACCGTGCTTCATGGTGCTGGATCTAGATAAACTACTGAGCCACGGTCCTTTGACTGAAGTATATAAATAATTCAAAGCTTTGCTGGGACAGATGTATCTAGCATCATAACATGAAAATATACATGAAAATATATATGCCCCTCCCTGAAGGTTTTTTATAGACATTATAGAATACAGGAAAAGTATTGGCTTCTGGCAAATATGACACCCATGTCACATCCTGGAGCTAGCATAAACTCAGTGAAGAGTTAAAAAAAAATAGTTTTTGCATTAACAAAAAGCACTGACATTGTTACGATTTTTGCTAATTTTTTCACAGACATTTTAAATGCATCACAGTATCAATTAAGCCTTTGCATTCTGTAGGATATTCTTCTATAACTAACTATTTAGTTTACAAATGTTATGCTAAGAAAATCTAACATAAATCCATCCTGGAACAGTATAGCCTGGCAGAAACACAATCCTCAACACGTTGCCAGAGAAAGACTTGACTAATCCAAATTTCATGCAAAAAATCGTATCTTTTTAAGTTACTAAAATGCTAATACAGTGCTTCTTCCCTGTCTCACTGCTTCATTTCTTCCTCAGCTGTTTCTTCAGCTGTCTTGCTACTAGCAAAATGTTGGTGATGCTTTATTTCCGCTTGGCATTGCAATGATGTGTTGTGAAGCACAAAGATCTTTCCGTGATTAGAACTGGACTAAAAAAGTCAATTTTTTTTTTCATGGTTTTTAATACCAGAAACATTTTGAGTACCAGTAAACAGAAATGCCAAGTATGTAACAGACTTCATTATTTTCTGTCATCTGTAACCTTAAATGCATTTTGTTGTACAATTTTCAGGCCACTGAAGTTTGGAATGATACACTCATGTGCCTGTAAGATCCTCAGCTGATTTAAGTAAACATAAGTATTTGACTGTGGAACAAAGATGTCTACTTTGATATGGATGCAGGCAAAAAAGAGACCATCAATTTTTAAAGAACCTACCCACTAAAGCATGAAAAATGAATGTAAGGTATTCCTAAGGATTTGCATAGTTGAGCATCTAATATATATGCTTGGAACTTCATTAAAGTAGTTAAAAATATAGAAAAAAAAAGAAAATCCTTTTAAGATCACTCAGTGCACTGTCAGTTAAACTGCAATAGTTTAGAACAGTTACATTATGGATACTTTTCCTGGCCTATCAGGAAAAAAAAAAGACAGTGATCAAACTACTAGGGTGATCTTGCATAAATCATGTTTAAAATAGAGAACATGTAATGCTGAAATGCAGTACAAAGCTAAAGTCTCCTATTAATTTTTATCAAATAAGTATCAAGGAAAAAGGAAAGCATGTTACCTTCCTTCTTAAGAGTAATTTTTAAAAAGTAGTTCCTCTTTTAAACTATGCTTTATAGATAAATTTCCCTGTAAAGTTTCAATTTTTTAAACAAAGAGGACAAAAAATGTCACAGATAATAAAACAATACAAAAATTATATTAAAAAAGAGACCCATAGAATCATATAATGGTTTGTGTTGGAAGGGACATTAAAGATCATCTAGTTCTAAACCCACTGCCATGGATAGGGAACCTTCCACTAAACAAGGCTGTACTCAGAATTCTACCGAGCCTGGTCTTGATCAACACAACATGGGGAGTGCACAACCTCTCTGGACAGCCTGTTCAGTGCCTCACTACCCTCACAGTAAAAAATTTCTTCCAAATATCCACCCCAAATCTACTCTCATTCAGTTTAAAGCCATAGCCCCTTGTCCTGTCAGCATGTGCCCTTGTTAAAGGCCCCACTCCAGCTCTATTGCAGGTGTCCTTTAGGTACTGAAGGGTGCCATAGGCTCCCCACAGAGCCTTCTCTTCTCCAGGCATGTCCATGTTTTTTGTAGCTATGCACTAAAAGCAGGGAATTACAACCATTTCTGTGTAAACGTGTAATGACACAATTATATGTATAGGAAAGATGATTGGCTATATCTGTTGTGCTTGTATTTTTAAAATCACTGCAAAACTCAATTTTTCAAAAAGCAGCTGTACTTTCAAACTGTTTTACTCCAAGTTAAGCTCCCATCTCTACACTTCAGTTGACTTTGATTTTAACAGAGAACTCAGTGGTGACGAAAACCAGCCAAAACAAAGCTCAACATCTCTGATGGACCTAAAGATAGACTAATATCCATATCTAAGTATCTTGGTCTGAGAAACCCAGACTTAGACCAGTATGCAAAAAGGAAAGAAAAAATTAAGAAAGAAACAATTGGAGGAAAGTTAGAGACTCTGCAGCTGGAATAAAGCCACAATGACAAGAATTTCCCCTGCACCTTCTATCCAATACCCTAATAGCCCATGGGGTTGTATAGGAGAGACAAGGAAGCAGGATTATCAGGAGACAGGTTACCAGCACAGTCTCCACTGACACTGTGGGACCCTTGATAACCTGAGTGAGGATCCTGGGAAGCAAAAGCTCCGAGAGAAAGGGACCCCAGTGTGATATTATGGCCACTATTGAATAAAGCTTAATTATCAACGGAATAATTATCCTAACATGTCATCTCAATACACGTCACTTTTTTGCTTTCTGAATGATTCTTAACAAAAACCCAACAACTCATCCTGGTTTCCAGAATGTAAAATAAATATCATCAAATAATTAATCAAGTAAGAGCAGTACAATATGCTGCAAGGCTAGAAGGTAACCAATGCACATGAGAAAAAGCCTGTGGAAGCAGGTAATTTTAGCAGAACATTTCAGACCATGGCTTGTACATCTGAATTCTATTTTCAGGAATGAAAAGTCTTTTCAGTTAATACAGATACCAATAATTGCAGTCCTAATACTGATATGTTTCAAAAGCAAGCTAGTCTTGTCATGAGTTAATAGGAATTACAAACTCTGTCTTTGTAATCTGTCCCAGAAAAGGGGAAGGCACATGAAAGGGGAGGAACTCTTTCATCATTCATAAGAAAGGCTGCTGTCACTGACTAAATACACAAAGTTTTTTCTTCCTCTATGTTTTTTCCAAATGAATCCCCCAGTCCCTCTCTGGATGAAGGTAACCAACTCAAAATTCTTATTTGGTTTACTCCACGATATGTATTCGGGAAAGAGGAAAACAATGCACTGACCTGTTAAACTTCTCCACCCTTTTTTATTAAGATAGAAAAGTCATTAAAATGTGAACAGTGGGTGATCTATCTGCATATCCACTCAGTTATGAAGTAAGGTTTTCTACTTTAGTAAGGCAGTCGAACAGTGAGGACACGACACAAATACTAAACAAATACTTTAAACATCCAAGACCAAAAGTCACATGTCAAATTCTTTAATTTACTGATCCTCTAAAATTACTAAAATTAACCTTATGTTCACAGTTTCAACAGCAGAGGTGACCAAGACTGCTCCTGAAATTTTCATTATATTAGATGACTTTCAAGTTATAAATCTAATTATTACTTTTTTTCCATGTGCTAATCTTGTTCCT
Source organism: Polioptila caerulea (assembly GCA_013397295.1). Lineage (NCBI taxonomy): Eukaryota > Metazoa > Chordata > Aves > Passeriformes > Certhiidae > Polioptila > Polioptila caerulea. Next base: position 85,220 of record VYXF01011775.1, on the reverse strand, counting down.
CCTTAAAAACAAATTCAGTTGTATAATTCTACTTTAACCTTATAAATACCCAGACAGCTATTTTTTTCAGTTACTGTAATGATATTCCTTACTCCACATTACTAACACATTCAAAAAGATTGGTAGATCCTTGCTTTTATAACTCTTAGGGATTTTATTGTGTCCTGTGATCATATTTTGGACAGTGATAAGAAAAACACGGGGAATAACTGACTCTTCATTAGCATTTCCTTATCTTCCATTTAAAGATCTCATCAAGTTCCACAGGATTTCATGCAACTTTTTAATATATTCACAAAGAAGATATGCTTTTTGCTTAGGTGATTTTGAAATTCCACAGACTCCCTGTTAAGCACTACAAAATACGTGGTAGAATATCCTGAATTTTAGTAACAGTTGCCTCTCATATTTCAAAAAATGCTTGTCAGAAAAAGAATGCAGATGTGTATCAAATTAATTCCAAAATATTCCACCAGTCTCTCTTTTAGGTGACTAAGACAACTTCTAAACTACATTTAGAACACTTGATAATTGTTAATTAATATATTTTGAGTTGCAGAAATTTATACTCATTCTTTATTTCTCAATCCTTCAAAAGGAATCACAGCCCACAGAGAGCCATCATTTAAGTAAAATCACATGTTTTAACCTCAATGCCAGCAATTCTCACTCTTCTCTGTTCTCCACACAGAGATAGTCTTTTAACTAACTGTTGTCAGTTTTCACTTTGCAATGTGATGTCATTATGTAATTACCTAATTGCTCAGTAAATTTACTTTAATAAATAGGATATGTTCAATAAAACCAAATCCATTAATGGGATAAAATTTTTAATGACTGATTGCATAGAGAGAGCTCAAAAATCAACTGCAGACTTACATTAATTCTCAATATCATTAAAATATCATCTGTATTCAGATAAACAAGGCTGGAACAAAGACATTTCATATTGCAAAGTAAGGTTTAGTCAACCACTGTACATCATTGCAAATATTTCTCTTTTCATTGGAAAAACTAAAAAAACCCCACAACACAACACTTAATAAATATCCATGCATCTGAATGTATTCAATATAAGGGTCTCTTCTCTCAGGCAACTGGAGGACAAGAGGACATGACCTCAAGCTGCGCCGGGGGAGGTTCAGGCTGGATATCAGGAAAAATTTCTTCACAGAAAGGAACACATCAGAACTTTATATTCATCAATACAATGACAACTGGTAATGTCTTTGTTTGTATATGCTCTCAGAAAATGAAAATCAACAGCATCTATATTGCATAAGTTTTGAATCTATTTGTATGATAATTTATGGGCAAGAATAATATTTGTTGTACAGTAGGGAAAAAATTGTTTTTTTCTTTATCCTTCAACAAGCAAAGTCCTTGAGAAAGCTTTTGGTTCTATGCTGCTGAACTAGACTCTTCACAAGAGCAACTAGAATGGTTGAAGATATTACACGCAAAAAAACCAAGGCAGTAGTTAAATGACCTCAAGATTCAAAAAGTCAGTGAAAATTTTCTGGAAAAGATGATGTGTTGAAAGAACTATTTATGACTGGTCTGTAATGGTGAGCATTTAATCTCTGCTTCTGAGGCAGTTAAGAATGAGTAAGACAAATCTCTGTACGAGATACTCTAGACATATTTGAATCTGCTCAAGTGCTTTCCAATAGTATCTACATTCAAAGGTTTGTCTTCAAACATTTTTATATTCTCTCTTCACAAAGGTTCAACTACTTCTAGTGTCTCCTTTACAGTTGCGTGGGCCTGGCTGGCAAACAGAGGCATTCATGCAGAAAAAACAAATGTCTCTAAAATGTCATCTTACTCTCCTTGGTGGGAGACCCAAGACTGTTCCAGATTGTGACAGCTGAGGACTCTGACTCCATCATGAAGCAGGGATCTCTGCCTCTAAGCCTCTATGCCTCTGCATCTTTTGCACTGGGGG
>VYXF01011775.1:35738-83159 GCA_013397295.1 Polioptila caerulea | reverse complement strand
CTTTTTGCACGGGGGGTTTCTCTTTTTTTTTTTTTTTTTTTTTATTTTTTTTTGTGGCTACTGCTCATATATCTCTGTCTACCTAACCTAGTCCTTCATTTTTGTGGTAGTCCTTCTATACACTATGTGGTTTGTCACAAGCCTTCATTAGTTTGGATTTCTTGAAGAAATGTCTGGTTCAATCAACATCCTGTCTTCTACACTGGCACAAGATTTGATTTATCCTTTATTTCCACTTTTTAAAAATGTCTGTTACATTACCCACAGAGAATTGTGAGAATGTCTCTAAGGACATCTAAATACCATTATTACTGTGACAATATGATGGCTGGGATACTATCATGGTTTGTTTTTCCAAGGTTATTTGAATTAGTACGAAAGGACCTGAAATTTCATACGTAGCCCTGTAACTTTTTTTTCCTCCCAGGATTTATATACCAGCAATATAAGTTCTATGTTCCTGCAAGAAGGTCATACAAATTCCTTTCTCTTTCACAGTCCAACAACAATGAAGAGTCATGAGGCTATTCCAAGTTCACAAACAAATGTAACACAGGTTATAGAGCCTGACCTGTGCTGCAGTCTTGGAAGAACTGCTAGCAGTAACAGTGAGCTTATCTGTCTACCTTGTTTTGTGTACTGCTTGCCATCTAGAAGGCCTTAGGAAGTCAAAGATAGATTTGATTGTCTGCTGCAAGACAAAAACCTTAGCGCTATGTACCCACAGAAACTTTTTAAGATCAGTATCCCACACTTGCAAATTTGCTATTGCACAACGAACACAGCACCCACAATTTTGCAAGAATTTTACACATCACACTTTTTCAGGGAGCATAAGATGATGTATTTCTTATTGATTGAGATATCTCTTTTTTCAAATACAGTAATTTTGCAGGAAGGGTTTAGATTCTCCAAAAATACTTTTGTTGTGTTGGGCATAAAGCAGTACTTATAGCTGTTATTATCATACCTGTCTCAAACTATTTTCCAATTTACTCTATCAGTGAACTTATATGCAGATCATATTCAGTGATTGTTTCTCTCCCCTTATTCTTGGTTTACTGTCATAGGAATAAGTTTACAGAATTCTTCCTCTACCCATTGCCTCTTCCAATACCAGCAAACACTACAGCAAAAAAATAGAAATAGAAAGATGTGTAGCTACCAAACACAAATAAGCACTCCTTTTTAGGTCTTTTCGTCATTGCAACTATCACGCGAGCAGGCAGGCTTATATTAATGAGGAGTTTTTTTCTGCAGTTATGAAAATGCGAAAAAAAGAAGAAACAGAAAAGGTCAGTTTCATGCAGCAACTTATACTTGTGTCGATCTTTAAATAATTGTTCTGTATTTGCTTATTTTGCATCCAGAAATAAAAATCAATACAAATGTTTTAATTTCCAGTTTTTCTTGCAATTAACTTCATGTTTTTACATTAGATGCTAGGATGACTATTCTCAGAAAGAGTAACACTCTTAATTCAAATTATTTGTCCTAAAATGTCTAACCACACATTTAGCAAAACATCCTTCTCTGCTGTCATTCTGAAAATGACATTATAATACAAATACACAAATACCTGGCACAGACACTGTAGAAAAAAATGACAGAGTAATACATACCTCCCTTTTATTTCAGTTAAAACAAAGACATTTGCTATTTCTTTTTCTTTACAAGTAGTGAAGCCAAAAATGAAGTTCAACTCTTATTAATAGATTTTATTACTGTAAAATAAGAAGTTTTCACTTTGGGTTAAAATATTTGACACTGAGTGAGTAAAAACATCCAGCCCAATTGTGAAGGACAGTCACCTTCACCTACATTTAGCCGTCCTTTTCTTCTTCTAAGATGAAAAACAATAGCAATGTTGGAATGACCAATGAATGTTCTACACTTTAATGGGATCTATCCTGAGAGAGCCAAATTAAATAAGGGCTCTTCCAACTTATGAACTCATTAAAATGTTTGTTGGCAAAAATTGTTAGAGTTGGATCTGTTACACAATACCACAGTCAGCAAAGAAAAAAAAAACATCTTGGGGCACCTGTTTTTCCCTAGACAATGGCAGTCTTTCCAGTTAATCTATTTATTTTGTAGCTATAAAGATTTTTGTATTACTTCAAGTCGTAAACATTTTCTTAAGCTACATACCATACATCAACACATTATTATTGCTATTATTAACTGAAACAGCATTTACTGACTTTTTCATTTAATTTAAATCCCATCCTTATAGAAAGAAAGGAAAAACTGAAGTACGCAATCAAATTAGTCAAATAGTAGTAGTATTATACGTAAATGAATACTAGGCTTTAATATGCACATACTTACTTGTGACCCATTTCATGGGCAATCGTAAAAGCCAGATTCAGACCATTGTCCTCTGCAATTATACATTTTCGTTTTTCACTGCACATTCCACTCAGGTATGCTATACCTAGGAAACACAACCACCACATTCAATTATTTTTTTATTATTACTAAGTTTATGGCACAATTAGACCCAAAGAAGACTGCAGCCTTGTTGTGGTCAGAGCCTTCGAAGTATATAAACAGGTATCTGACGAAGGTTTACTTATTACCCAATTTGTAACCAGTGGTAATATTATCTCATAGTAATGATTACACGGACTGTAATGTACCAGAAATGCATTCTTTAAAAGTATTGCTTGGTACCTTAATGAGATGTGATAGAACACATGTATGAATGTGAGTACTGCTGTAAAGGAAAATAAATGTCTACAACAATAGGGCACAAGCCTGAACAGGTATTTCCCCTGACACACTTAGAAGAACAGAGTGCAAAGCACAAGAGTTCTGCCCCTACATTTGTCACTACTAGGTACCCAAAGCATTCAGCATGTTAGCGGTTTTAAAAATGTTTCGAAGAGTCAGGTGTCCCAGAAGAGTTCATAGGAGACTGCAGCCTGTCAAACATATTTATTGTAAAGGCTATAATGCCTTTACTACCTAATACCTTAGCTTTCAAAAAACCCAATGAAGCCTTAATGGTAGGGTTTTGAGTTCAAGTACAGCTTCTTAAAAGTAAAGTGTCTTTAACTGTAAAAGCATGAGGAATGTGAAGCTTAGATTGGGCAACGGTAAATTTTTCAGACCACAAACACATTTAGCAGGGACAATTGTCATTGCTCGTCATTTGAAAATTTGGAGTCAGCAATCAAAACACTGATTCAAGTGTTTGGCGTTCTTCCCAGGAACTTCCTTTCAATGGAATGGTGCCCTCTGGTTCAGCATGTTCGCTGGATTTTTGCATGTAAAGGTCAAGTTTGAAATGTTTGACAGTATTTGAAATTTAGTCATAATTATCATTCCAAGTCAATAGAAAAGTCATTCTTCTAACAGTCCAAGTATCTGTCAGTCTGTGAGCACAATGCTTCATCCTCAAGTAGTAGTAATCCCATCACTATTCTGCCAACTTTTGAGTGCTGCCCTCAAAAGAACTGGCCGAAAGCTTTTGGACACAGAACTTTTTACAAAAAAATGTTGTCCATGATTGAACAAAACAATGAAAAATTAAATTTGAATACGGCAGAGTATTTCAACTTCTACTATTTGTTTCCAAAATAGGGAATAGCCATCTGGGATACAAAAGAAAAAGCAAAATATGGTCAAGGAAAAAAAATGTAGTCCTTCAAATGAGACCTCATGCTAAATGTAGGTATCACCTATATTAACTTGAATCAAAATTAGAATTGCTCTGAAATGCAATGTTTTATTTCAAAAATGGCATGCTGCAATGGCTGAAATAAAAACAAGTAAAATTTCTAAAATCCTTTTGTGCCTTGTAGTTCCACAATTATATGCATATTTTTTTAAGATTTGATGACCAAACTGAAAAAGATAGAAACACTTTTAATGCTAGAGCTTGATGTAGTATACCTGGTAGACAGCAGAAGCATCAGGGTCCTGACTTCAGTCATCATCAGTGAACTTAAAAATTGGTCCAACAAAATAGAAAAATCACTCTTGCCATAGACAAAATCCAGTACTGCATTTTGAAGTGCTAGGAGTGATGCTTTATTATAATGCAAAACATTCAGAAATACTTTTCTTGCCGTGCTGGTTTTGACTTCGAGAGAGTTACCTGCCCTCACAGTAGCTGGTAAGGAACTATGTTTTGAATTTGTGTGAAAACAGCGAGTGTAGCACAGGCAGGTGCTACTTGCTGCTGAGCTGTGGTTACACAGATTCAAGGCCTCTCCTCCTCCTCCTTGCACCACCTCACCATCAAGAGAGCTGGGGCTGGGCAAGACACTGGCAGAAGGCACAGCCAGCACAGATGACCCCAGATGAGCATGGTATCCCACGCTAGCACTGTGCTCAGCAAAATGACCAGGGAGGAGGCTGCTAGGGGGCTAATGCTCAGGGACTGGCCAGGCTTTGGTTGGTTGGTGGTAAGCAATTGTTTTCAGCAGCATAATTTCTCTTGCTAGGCTTTTACTAATCTGTTATTTTCCTTTTCATTATTACTACCATCAATGTAATTGTTACTTTAATTTCTGTTAGGAAACTATTTTTAACTGAACCCATTGCTATTCTCACTCTTATCCTTGCAATCCTGTCCTCCCATTTCACTGTGTAGGGAGAAGCAAGGCAGCTGTGTGGTGTTTAGTTGCCATCTGGAGCTCAGTCCTGACAGTGTTGATGGCTATTCTCAGTTGGATAAAACTTACCCTCTGGGATCTACAGAAAGAGAATTCCCAAACCTCTCTCTCTTCCTGACTATGGTCAGGACTAACAGAAAACTCTAAGATAATCTCTAGCTTTCTCAAGGGAAAAGGAGTCTTCTAACCTTCTTCTGACTTCTAAAATATCAGGTTTTCCATACGTGAATACTACCAGTTGCTGTCCACTACTCTGATTGTCCCCACGTTTACTCCCAAAGAATTATGAACGTTTCAAGTTTCACACCTACTCTGCAAAAGAGGCAGTGAGCATTATTAAGAATTTTCAAAATACTCATATTTTGATCATAAAATACTCAAGTAATTCTCATATTCATACTCACATATCACCAAAAATGTTTTTGTAGTTGGAATTCTTTGAAGAAAATCGATCATGTTTGAACTTTGTAAGTTTGGCAGACAAAACATAAGATTTAAATTTCATTGAGATTAAATTAGATTGCTGGTTCTAGAAATGTCCAAAATAATCAAAAGCAATTAATGCTTTATGACTTCTCCTCTATTAACCAAATTCAACCTCATATGTGCAGGCCACACAGCAGCAATTACAAGGTGCAAATCAGCCAACTACTAGCTGTGAACTAGTTTCATGTCTTGTCTTTGATTACGAATTTCACATGTAGTGAAAAAGAAACTGACTTCAGTAAGCAGCTGCTCTTGCCTAGTTGTCTGTGCTTTAGGCCAGAGACAGAAATTCTTCTTTAAATATATTTATGTTTACTGCAGCTTCCTGTGGTCTATTAACACAGCTGGAACTGCTCCAAGGTTAAATCCACATTAAAAAAAAAAAAAAAAACAATTTCAGGTACTCATACTCTGCCCATNAAACAAACACCAAGAAAAAAAGCAACTCCAAAACAAAACAAAAAAAAAAATCAATGAACAATTACTCTCTTGTTATGATTAAGATATTGCTAGTGAACCCATAGCCTTAGCACACTGTTTCAAATTAAAACACTTAGTATCTGGAAAGTATTGGCTAGAAATCAGTTACTTCATCTCACTGACAATCTAAGGAAGGATCCAATTATTTATCTATAAAAAACCTATGATTTGAAACAAACAAAAAAACCTTGATTGAGTACATGTCAAATGTAATATATTCAAATTACTTCCCTCTGTGGATAACTTTTTCTCAAGTTAATTCAGAAGAAAATACATGCCACACCAATTAAAAGACTAAAATTGTAGCTTTGTGCCTGAGAAGAACTGCATAAGGGACTACATTTTCTTATCAAACATGCAAATATCCAAATGAAATAAATTCTGCTTCAAAAAAGTGGAACTTTACCCGAAGTCATGGCAGTAGTTTACTATTCCTGCTATTAGTGCTACACATAGACATGGGCGTTTCAGTCTATAAACTGTGGCAAGTTTTCTTGTTTGCTAATGAATATCTTCATCAAATCACCAACCCACTTATTCTTTCAAATTAGGTGCACATCTACACCCTTTCTATTGAAAAGTGCTAGTTCACCTGACAGGGATGTTACACTCAGCACTTCAACAGCTAAAGTATCTGCACAAGTCTGTTGGCTTTACCTACTCATTCATGGCCAGCTGCCTATAACATAAACCCACTATGTTAAAAAGGCTATTGTCAGCATTGCCCCCAGGAACAAAAACTTCACAGTTAAAAAACCCCAAACAGATTCACAGTTAGAGACATGCAGTCAAACTTACAAACATTGGTCTTCCTTAAAGTGACCATAAAACACATAGGTATGACTATAATACTGCATTCTAAAACGCTAGAAAATGGCTCTTTTCCTTTTACAGTGAGCACTGTAAAAAGAGAGTTAATCTTCTGGAAGTCTAATCACCCAAATTACTTACTTATCCCACTTAAATTTCTTTTTGTCTGAACTTCCTTGGTTTCACAACACACTAAAATTTTTTTGTCATAGTATTAGCTATGTGTTTATTCAGAACTTCCAATAGCATGATCTTCATTTGAATTATCAGCGGTGAACAAAACTCACAAGCCACTACAATAGAAACATAATTTAAAGTCCAAGTACATCTGACTTTTGATTCACAAATAATTTTTTTTCAGTAAAAAGGACTTATAAAATATTTAAAGGGAACTGGCAAATTAATGGGCTTGTCAGCATAAAAAACATTATTTACTTGATTACTAATGTAACAAATTATTTTTTTTAACAGACCAGATGCTTTTCTTAAAAAGCAGGAGAAAAAAGTTTTCCCGAGCCAACACTTCAAAGTCTAATTAGCACAAGCTGTTCTGAAGAGAGTCACAGATGACTTCCAGGAAAAACAAGTTTTGTCATTTGTCTGTGAATCAGCAGCTCTTAACCATGCCAGTAATCAAAACAAGATAGTTAATGATCAGAAATCTCAAATACAAAATGCAGAGCCCAGGAATATTTATTTTTCTCTTTTAAAGTGAGAGGTAACTGAGGACAAAAATACCTATACACGCGTGTGTTGTATCAACACAAACACACATCACTGCAAGACATCAGAAAAAATAATGGGATACAACCAAATCAGTTTCTGTTGCATTATTCCCAAATGTAACTTAAATTTTATTTGTCTTTCGTTATTTTATGATTTATGTACATCTTAGAAAATCTATACTTTCAGGAGAATGTCAATAACTACACTAATTTATATGTACTAATAAGTATGCAATTTTATGTTTCAGAATAGACTATTAAGCTAACTCTTACACCTTGAAACAAACTGCTGCACTTTAATCCTTCAAGCAGGAAAAAAGACTAAAAATGGAGAATGTATGTATGTATGCCATAGTTGCAAAAATAAATTTTGAAGGTGTGTTTACACAGTTTTAGGTTCCTAGTTCTTGCAATGTCTGAAGAGTCTACAGGCCTCTAAATCCACATTCCTCCCTATTATAGGGATGGGATGGCAATAGTGCTGGAAGATATTAATTTTCTTCTAAAATGCAGCTCCATGGAAAACATTTATTCAAGATTAATACACAGAGGAAACAATAAGTAAATTTTCCCCACTGCCTATTCCTGGCCTCTGCTGACAAGTGATTTAGGGATGCCCTGAGCTAAAGGCTGGCTGCATTGATACTGTCAACTTTAACAGTTAGCAAAGTACTTATTCTCTGAATTTGGGTATTCCTTCTTACCTGCATCTAGCTGGGTCCATAACGTGTTGTGGCAAGTAACTCCAGAGTGTAGTTGCTTACAACAATACCTATTTCTCTTGTTATGAAGATTGCAGACGGGCTATTCTAATTTAAATACAAAGCTCTGTTCATCTATTCAAAGTCATTTATGCCCTCCTAGACCTCTGTCAGATATTGCAATGTTTAACTGAGAAGATCTAGTGAATTTAGCAACTCCTCCGGCAGAGGCCATTTACGTATATTTGACATTTTATGTCCTACTACATACTTTACTTCCTCTTGTTCTACTACAGTCTTTCAGACAAAAGTGGTTATAGTCAAAAGGACTTTTGTACCATGGGTTAATAGAAGACCAACATAAGAATTTTTGTGTGGTTTTCTGTTCTTTCCTGGTCAGCCTAATGTTCAGTTTACTCAGCTGATCATGAGGACCAATGGGAGCCTGGGCACACTGGTAAGAGCATTGCCAGCAGGCTCGGTGAGGTGATCCTGACCCTCTACTCAGCTCTAGTGAGGTCACATCTAGAGTGCTGTGTGCAGTTCTGGGCCCCAAGAAAGACAAGGAGCTACTGTAGAAGGCCCAGTGGAAGACACAAAGGTGATTTGTGATCTAGAGCATCTCTCTTATGAAGGGAGATTGCAGGAGCTGGGCCTGTTTAGTACAGAGAAGAGAAGACTGAGAGGGGATCTCAGCAGAGAATATAAATATCTCAAAGGCAAGTGCCAAGAGGATGGTGCCAGACTCTTTTCCATGGTGCCCTGTAACAGGACAAGGAGCAATGGCCATAACCAAAACACAAGAAATTCCACATCAACATGAAGAAAAATTTCTTTACATTGAGGATGTCGGAGCACTGAAACAGGCTGCTCAGGGAGGTCGTGGAATGTCCCTCTCTGTAGACATTCAAACCCACCTCACTTGTTTCTTTTTCACTTCCTCTAGGTGAACCTGTTTTTGCAGGGGGGATGGGACTGGATGATCTCCAGAAGTCCCTTCCAGCCCCAGTAGTTCTGGGATTTGTGGAGAACTTGCCTTACCATTCTCTGATCTCTCAGCGGCAGCAAAGCCCACGACTTCACACATACAGGTAAAAGACTAGTATTTTTCTTAATATGCATTACTTTGTCTATACTTCTATCTTCTCTTCCACCTTCTTTTCATTATCTTGGTATCTGTGAACAATTCTGTCAGTTTTATCTTGAACTATCTGGAATGCTTCAAACCACATGAAAGCATATGCAGGCTACCACTATTCCAAATAGTTTAGGAAGCTAGGCAGCTCTGAATTCAAGAATACTTTCTTCTTTTGTAAAAACTGACAAACAATTCCCATGTCTGCTTTTTTAACTTACAAGCCACATATAAAAAAATCTTTAAAATGTAAAGGAAAATATTTAACGCCATAACACACTGTAACATGGTCACTGAGTACAGTCAGTATACTTCTAAAATCTTTTAATTGTCCCCTTTTTTTTTAAAAGGCAACATCACCAAGTGGAAAACTCATCCATAAAAATATGCATGAACAGGAAAAGACAGAGATGGAAAAGAAAACTGCATAGTATTAAATGAAAAGCAGAAAGTCATAAATTTGAGAAAGTCACAACTTCCTTTTCTCCTCATTTAACCTTCCTTCTGTAATCTAGAAAGAGAAAAAAAACCCAACTTGAACAGCTTGTATATAACTAGTGTTGAAGAGGTTCTAAATGATTCTACTAACAAGAAAATATGAAAAATTGGATATGAAGTTATATGCAATAAAAATTTTCCTTGCTTCATATTTTCTCATACTAAGAACATGAAAGAAAAACCAAATGTAACTTTTCTAAGAAGTAACTCAATCTTCTAAGAAATTGAAATAGTTTACTTTAACTTCCTCATGGCATAATTTTCATGAGCAACTTTTCTAGATGTTTGTTTTACATGGCATAGAAAATTAAAAGGAATCTTGATGTAAATTTTTAAGTTGAACATTTGGACAGAAGTAGAAATGTCTATTTTTAGGACTTACACAATAAAGACTTTCATTCCTCAAATTATCTGAGTAAATTATAAGAGTGCCTTATGAAACCTTCATGGAACTGTTGTATACAATCAAACAAGATGTGACTTTGAAGACATCTCACTTATTTGGCAACAAAACTGAATGAGGCTCACCTAGTAAAGGAAAAGCTTGTTACTTAAAGAGCTAGCAAGAGGTTTTAAGCTTAGCAAGAGAACAGCTCTTACCAAATATATGCATAAATAAGTTAATCTTGAGGACATGCTTTTCACTGATGCATTGGACAGACATAACAGATACACGGCTTACTTTGAAAGATTATCACATACCCCAGATTATGAGTTTAGGCCTGCTTCCTACCATAAAACTGTTTATGTACACAAAAAAATGATGAGATGATGACAGTGAACACTGCAATACACCACAGGAAGTAATTTTAACAATTCAAACTTGCTTTCTGTTTTACAACTTGTTCTACAATTACATTTTCTTTGAAGGTGGGCAATGTGACAATGTTGCTTGGCAGTCTTTCAGGCTTTCCCACACAGAACCTAAGGAAAGACTGCTATGAATGGATCACCACAATGACTGGGAAATACATAAAACAAAGCATACACTTCCCTTTTATTTCTTCACCTTTGTGACCACACGCACCACTACTCCAGACTGACACCTACACTTGTGTTGTGCTACAAGGTGCACAGGGTATGAAGGCTGTATCCTATTCATTTGACTGTCTCTACATTTTTGGGCCCATACATATATTCACTTTTCTTTTTCTTCCCTTTTGATCTCTATTTAATCCATCTTTCATTTTTCTTTTCCAAACCCACTCTTCTTATATAAACCTGCTTATTATTTGATTTGATCAAATATATTATTTGATTTCTAATCAGTAAATCCCTAAAAGAGGTGTAGTGGGCAAGGGTGATGTACTTACGAAGCTGAGAAAAAAATGTAGGGAATGACTGACCACAGCTGCTGCAAAAAAAACTGAACCCAAGAGGGACTGGAGAGACAGTTTTAGATAAATGCCTGTATCAGTTCAGTGGATTAACTGCTTGTGGAAATGTTTATCCCTGAGTTAATCCATAGAGTGTGATAGGCTTCCTGAGTTAGCCAGCCCAGCAAGGGGTAAGTGCATATGTAGCTCATCCCAAAAGACAGTATAAAAACTGAGTAACTGACAAAATGAACATTGAACAGAGCAATGGGCTTGAGCAGGCTTTAACACACATATTCCTTCCCAGCACTGGGGTAGGTTCAGCATTGTGACAGCATATGAGGGCCAATAGTGAGAACTGAGAATGAGATTTGTACTGTGATCCCACGGTATATTGCAATGGCTACGCAATGGCCTGCACTGATTTCAATATATTGCCATACAACTCTGCTAAATCAAAATCTCACATAACATCAAATGTCTTCTGGTAAGTACACTTTGTTTTAAACATTAAACCCTGCTCACGTGGAATACCTAACAGAACCTGGTCATAGAATTCTAATCCTCATGCATTTAATTGCTCTCCACAGAGGGTATTCTTTCAAAGACAGAAGAAAAAATTCTATACAGCACCCATACAGAATTAGCCTTTTCTAAAACATATACTCTTCCTTGTTGTTTTCAGTTTGAGTCAAGTTCCGCTCAGTTTTAGGAAACTAATCTCATGTCAGAGCTTGTAGTAGCTCTTGAAACTATCAGGAAGCAAGTGGGACCACTGTGAACATCTGGAATATTTAAATGGCTATCAGTGTTTAATATGCCACACAAAAGCTTGACAGATGAGTTCTTAAAAGTGAAAATTTTCTGTGGAGTTCTTTAAAGAGACAAATTATTCTTCAGATCTTTTAAAAATAAAAGTCCCATTGTAAAAACAGATAAGAAAAAAGTTTTATGAGACCTGAATTTTTCCTTCTAGAACACTTTTTTAGAAATAAAACACCCGAAATAAAACATGGGAATAAATGTTCCATGCCTAAACAGACAGATTAGTGTTGGATGGCATATATCTGGTATTTATCCATGCAAAAATCTGTAAGAAATAGAAGGCATAGATTTACTAGGACAAGTAAAAGGAGTTAACTTTAACAAAAAGAGAGGACAAGTTCATTGTGTAGCCCAGTATAACTGTGCAGAATGTTCTGGAGACTTATAAACTGAAGCTTCTCCTGAAGTATGACTTTAAAACAGAAAGTAGGAACAACAGCTTCTAGTCTGAATTCAAAGGGAGATACCTTTGCCAAAAAGGCAAGTGAAATTTCAGTTTGCTAAGAATACCACAGCACAAGAAGTCACAGTATGAATACCTGCTACCATTAAGAAAGAGAAACTGACCTCATTTGATGAAGACAACTCTTTCTAAGAACTTATTACAGCTTTACTCTCAGATACCTTCTGACTGCTGCCAGTTGTTTAAATTATCTTTTTTTTTCTTTTTTTCAATTTAATCACTATTTGAACATAGTTTTTATAAAAATAACAGGCAGAAAGGCTTGGTCAATTTAAAAAAAATATATTAAATTTCTGGAAGACATTAAAACACCCCAACATTTTATTTTAAATTATTTTTTTAAAAAGTCTTACTTATCATTTGATGTCAAGGGCCCTGGCTTAAGGAAATAGGAAGCACAGTGCACAGAAATAGCATGTTGATGAAAATGCTGATGCAAGTGTAGGTTTTAGACTTCCAGAGAACTATGCAGGAGCTTTAAAAGTTATCCTAGTTTTTAAGATCAATTCTGAAGCAGCCTTTATTTTCCAAATGGAAATTTGGCATCACTTCTGTAACCTTAAAAATATTGTGGAGGCCTTAAAATTTGAGTGCATGTGTCATTTCAAGATTTAATGTCCTCCATTATTTTTAAATAGAAAAAAACCCCAAAAAAGCAGAAAATACTTATTGCACTCCAATTTTAATGCAAATGCTGTATGTTTACAACTCTCTTTTGTCTCCCATTCTAGCTCTGGAAAAAACTGACTCTCCCCATAAAAAATGTGATGACTAAATGTAGTCCTGGAACATAGGATGGTACAATTAGTTTTCAAAACTGCTTCCACTGCTGTGCAGTGTGACTTCACTTTAACATATTTTAGAATACTACGAGCCTACAACTCTATACACTTGGATCAAAATATATTAGCATCACAGAGTAAAATATATACTGGAATTAATCAAGAATTATGTCACTCCATCCAACTAGCAAAAATTTTCACCCAGGTGCTTATCTCTTTTCTTGCCTTCCTGACATCTGGGTTTCAGTTCTCACATTCATGAAGTGTACAGCTGCTAAAGCTGCCCTCATGTTCTGTACATCTACACACATTGCAACACCTCTGAATTCACCTCCTGTCTCATTCCATCAAATCATTTTCTTTTCCTGAATATGTTTCCCAGGCTTATGTAACATCAGTTCCCCTTACCAATTTGATCTACTCATAATGTATCACTGATGCTTTTCCTGGAGCTGATTCTCCTGTAACTTAGTTTCTGGTGCTTTCTTCCTGGAAGATGGCTGGTACCATACCCTGTGCAACAAACCAGTGTGAAATTGTTCACATAATTTTCAGCCTGTAAGGTATTATTTAGACCTATTTTTGTTCCTGCAACGAACTATGTGGAAAACAAGACTGTCTTGCTTTCTTTTGCAACTTATTTTATTAAACCAGTATCATGGAATTGACTTCTGTTACAGAAACATAAAATTGTTCCTTGACACACAGGGCTTCAGCACAGTAAAACATTTCCTCATTTTCTGCAACCTGAGTGATTCCTGTAAAACATGTCTCATATTTTTATGACACATTCAACTTAAAAATGATATGAAAGTGATTATTTTACTGTTGTTGAGATCACACTTAAAGACAATATTCATGATTTTTTTCTCCCATTTTTAATGGGGTGCTCTCTCTTTATGTGAGACAAGGGGCCGCTAGTGGGATTGAAAGAGGCATGAGTCTGGTTTTTCTTTGGTTTTTAGCATACTGTACTACTCTACGGCCAAAGTTTTTTCATTTTATGCTATTTAAGATTTTTGTGTGAAACTACTTTGTTTCACTAGGAGAGAGATGCATGATAAGAAAGTGACCAATCTTGGGGCTGTTTATTTCAGAAAGTAGCACATCTTCCGTGAAAAGTAAATTTAATGGCCATTTGTTCCATTATACAGGAAACAAGGACCAGATATGGATGCATAGCTTAGCTAGTATCTTTTGATAAATAAGAAAAAAGGAAAAGCTATCTTGAGAAGGGTATTCCACCATATCTCTTTTCAGCTAAAATAGTTTGATTTAAAATTACTATTGTCATCTGCAGATATTCATCCTGTACTTTGTCTACATTGGTATAACAAAGGATATGTTTTTTCACACTGTATTATCACACGTGATGAAAGTGTTTATGCTGCCCCAGTAAGAGTCAGTTTTAATTGATCAATGGCACGATCTGATGAGTTTGTTCAAGTCCATGTCTCAATGTCCTTGCAAACAGTTTTCAGTTCATAAATTCCTGGAGCTTGTTGGGATGATCCTCAGGAAGTTTGAGTTCAATGAAAGCAAGAGAGTATTAAGTCTCTCTTTTCCCAGGGTACCCATAATCCAAAATAACCTTTGCAAAGTCTGCAAGATGCAAGGTAATTGAGAACTAGAATGCAGGATTAGCCCATGCTTGAGCAATCAGAGTAAAGGAAGATTTACTTGATGTTTTATTCAGTGGAGGGTACTATCATCCTGAAAACATAAAAACCTCAGTATAAACTCAAAACTCTAAAAAAACCCCTTGCTGTCACTTAAATGTCACAAAAGGGAGCTACAAAATGGATTCAAACTGGAAGTCCTCCCAAAGACATTTAAATGAAGAGTGAGACTTGGCCCTACCCCTCTGTTCTATTGTGCTGACATCTGTGGAGCACTTTTCTTTATGTTTTGACAAGGTAGATGCAGTTGAATAGATCATTTGCAGTTCTCTCCACAAATATGGAGCTCTTTTTGTCTCCTCCTCATGTATCACTGACTTCCAATCCCACTCTTCAAAAAAATGCATTTTTTACAATCTAATTTCACTATACTGCTTTTCCCCCATGATTATATAGTTACAGGACACAGAAACTGATGCATTAGTTGCAAGGAACTACCTGCCTCTCTGAAAACATAGCTCTGAAAACATTTCCACTAAAAAACACTGAGATTTTCTAGTACACAACGCTATATAAAGTTGACTGTTAGTGCATACTTTTGCAAATGTTTCTTTTGAAGGTATAAAGATACTATACACAAGCATATCTATGAAGAGCTGAACACAAAATGGATGGCTAGCAAGAAAACAGGTATTTTACAGCCATATATTTTGAATGCTTTGAATTTGTAATATGCGGTAGCACATTTTATTATTTTTAAAATTTAATTGCATGTACACATTAAGTGAAGAAAAATTCTTTATACAAACTAATCCAGAGTATATACTAGTATTATAGCATATACAGTAACTTATTATTGATGCATGATTATTTACAGCTCCAACCCACATGATTTTATATTTTTCATATAAAAAACCCATAAAATACCCAGGAGTAGTGAAGTTGTAAAATCCAGGAGACAATGAAAGATATTTTTAAGTGCTCACAGCTGCTTGGACCTGATTCAGTTTTTTAACAATTTCAATGAATAGAGTGACACAAAACATAATTCATTGTTTAATGCACTGAGAGAGTCACTAAATCACTCATGCTTTTTTCCTTTTTAATCTGATTAGCAAAAATGGTATATTTTGTTCTGGTGAAAAGATTTTGCCTAATCTAAAGTAAGCCATGACCACTTCTGTCCTCTGCTTTGTGTCTCACTGCCTTGCCCCATCCTTGGCATGAGCATCTCTTGTGCACCATGGCAGTATTGCTCTGAGGCTTCACTCATTTTTTCACTTCTGCAGCTGGTATGCTTACGAGAAGGATCCCCACATGAAGTTAGAAAGAACACATTATTCAAAAGACAAACACAAATTACTGTGATAATTCACTTGCAATTCCCTTCTCTTTTCTTTAACACATAGTAAATATGCACCATATAATATATGAAATTATTTTGTCCTTATTTTGGAGTGCCTTTTTCTGATGGACACGGGAATTTTATCTATGGACGAAATTCTGAACTGAAGTTCCAGGTTGAAACATAAATATTTTAAATGCTTTTCAGTGTAATGCTAAAATTCTTACACATAGTACATCTCTCTATATTTCAAATTAATTTGAAAGATGATTTTAAATATCTCACATAAGTTAAAACTAAACACAAGAAATAAAATAAAATTAAATATATACTTAGAGATGAACCAGCATAATCTGTAGAAAATGATGAAGTTTTACTGCATTTTCACAGAACAAATATGAAATTACGAAGCCCTGTGGATGGTACTGAGGCATATTACAACACTCCTTACTCAAGTCAAGAACCAAATTCAGAGCTTGATCTTGCAGCTGAATCCACTGACATTTAAACACATGTTAAGAGCAATGATCACATGTTAATTAAATGAGAAAGAGCACAACTAAATCTGAACTGGAATGTGCAACATGAATTAGATATAGGCCTAACCTAATAGTTATAATTTCAATATAATAAAAAATCACATCTAACCTCAGAGATATTTCAAGACAGACACTATCTGAAAAAGTTTATTTCTTTAGTAATTGAGGAATGATTGCACCTTTAATACTATCTTAACTATAGAGCATTTATTTTTATTTAGAATTATTACACAAATAAACATCATACAAGTAAATAGTATCAAAGAAAACCATACACACCAACACTATCAACAAATACACAAAATTATCCTGCACATCAAATGAGCAACATGTTTCAGCCTCAAAAATTCCTTGAACTAGAACATCCAGAGGCTCATGGAAGTTCAATACAAAATGTCATAAATTTTCTAAGCCCTATCTAATATTTACAAAGATTTCACTGTAAACATCTGAAACTATATGTAGACATTAAAATTAACCTTTCCATCCTCCTAAAAACATTCAAAGGCCCTACTCAGACAGGCTGTTAACACATACTTAGCAAGAAAGCAGAAAGTAACCTCTGAAGTATAATCTGAAAAACAAAACAGAAAATACCTTTTTCCACTACTTCCAGCTCTCTAAATACATAGGCTAACTACTTCAAAGTAAAGTAACATAAAAAAAATAAAGGAGTTGCCTGCATCAAGTCCTCGATCAATTGTTTAATAAAGAAAAGACTTGTTTTTTAAGTATGGTAAGGGTCGCTAACTAAAAGCTCAGTGGTTACGAAATTGCCATCAAGTGTCCATTCTGACAGATTCATTCTCTGTCACCCTACTACTTTTGAGATTAATTAAGCTTAAAATACTTTAAATAAAGCACTGGAAAATGAAACAATCTGATGTGTGGTAACCCAGTTATATTGTGTCTGAGTAACAACACCACATGAAAACAAAAGTTTCCATATCTCCCTGGGAAAACTTATCTCTCTGGTCTCACTGGAGTCTTGTCATTTATTACAACTCAGTAAAACAAGAGGTAAGGTAAGATAGGACTGCATCTTAAGAGTTTTGCTGGAAACATGAAGCTTAATAATTTTTAGAAGTGAATTTAATATAAGAAGAAAAAAGTAATTGTAATAGCAACGTCTGGATTTGATGACTGAGCACATGTAGTGTAGTCAGCATTCTGCATTCCTGAGAAACTGGACAAGCATGCATAATTAATTTGCTTTTTTATGACATATGAGGTAAACTAAATTCTATTTACTTATTTTGCTTTGGAATGGAATTCACAATTATTTAGGAATCAGTTTTTCTTTACTTATAGACATGTAACTCACTGAAAAAAACAAATTTTATTCTGTACACTGTAAAAGTCAAAATTTTCCAATTATTTTTAAAAAATATTCTGTATTAAAGGTATTTTTATGCTAGATACACTGTGCTATCATATGGATATCGCTTCCTAGGGAACTTCTGCGTTTCTTCAGAAGAAAGTAATGTTCAGAAGTAAAATGTGAATAACAGAGCTACTGAGGCATTTGCAGCTATGACTACACATTTGAGCTACAGTGCTTTTCTTTTAGAAGAAACAAAAGTCCGGGAATTAAAATTGAGTGAGATCTCTTTGACTATAAAAGCATTTAAAAGTTGGTCGTGCTCTCACTGCATGACATGTCCCCCTCTATTTAAGTCTGGGAATTATTATTATCATGATTTTGCTGTGAAAGAGAATGTTTTATGAATGCAAAATTGTATGCATTTTAAAGGTTATGTGAATGACTTAGATTAGGTTAGACATTGGAAATCTCCACAGGAAATCTTCACAGAATAAATGGTGAACCCAGTTCTCTGAATGTCAGCCATCTTACTGAAAAAAAAATTATCTTTCTTTTACATAGAATATATTTGAGAGTATCTCTTGTTCAGTGGAGCAAATCAATTCACAGAGTAAAACTCAGAACTTAAAATGGTTTTGCCGTTTTCGCAAATTTTGTCTAGTATCAAGCTTGGAGATATGTCAGAGGACATTTAAGACCCACAAAATATAACAGACTGTAGTTATGCCTGTGCTGGGAGAAACTTGCTGTAATTGTTCCTCATCATCCAATTTGTCATTCAATTGCTCTCTGCCCAGTCTGAATTCCTCATTGCACCAAGAACAGCAACACTCATGACAAAACCAAGCAAGTTAATTACACTAGTGATGAATATCTGAAAAAATTACTGGTGTACATCTCCATGTACAGGTAACCTCAGTCAAGAGAATTTTCAAATGGTATATATTCAAACAGTATTCAGTTACTTAAAACATAATACTTTTCACCAATATCCAACTAGACTGTGGGCAACGCTGAAATGTTAAAAACCTAGATGTCGCAAAAATAAAAGACTCATTTTTCTAACCTTAACTGATTGCATCCTCTAAGCATGCTTCCTGCACTTCTATCTGCAAGACTGACTGTACTCTGCTATGTACAGAACACAACCTGTACACAGTTCCTATATTCTGTCCTACATGGTAGTAGTCCTGGCCCCCGACCTAGTTTCAGCTTTACCTGGCTCGTAGAAACACCTGTTTCCAAAAATGCATGTCAACTTTAGGACACACCATAAATTACAGGCTCTGGGATTTTTGGATCCCCATTTGCCTTGACTGATCAGAAACCTTCCCATACTCCACAAGTTACAGCACCTCAATGACCCACAATGTTGATCTGGAACTGCTGCAAGTGCATTTCTTCAATAACTGTGAGTCATCAAAACAAAAGAAACAAGCAAAAACCAAAAACTAACAAGGAGAAACCCTGCCAGTACAGCTTATGTCTTAAGGACTCCTGCAGCCCACAGGTACTTGAACCAGGTTTGGATTGGCAGCATCGAGCGCCCGTGGGAGTGCAGCACGCAGCCTGGCATGAGGAGGTTCACTGCAACTCTCAGCAAACTGTTATCACCTACTTAGGCTAAGGGCAGCTGTGTAAGACTACAACAGAGCAACAGTATGGGTAAGAGGAGAGATGCCAGATGAATGGATTCAGATGAGGAGGCAAAGAGGAACAGACTTCAGTTAATTTCTGCTGCGCTGCTGCTGTGTTCTGTGCAACTTCTTTGGTTGCTTGTTCATTGGTAACTGGCCCTAAGCATTCAGCTTCAGTATTTCCAGCATTAACCCTTGCTGGACATGGATAGTCTGCCCAATTCTCTATTTCTATCATATCTCTTAATGCACAGGGCTGGTCTAAACCTTGGTATCTACGGTAAAATTTGGAGGAAAACTCCAAGCTATTTGTATTAAAGATCAATAGCTTTCATATTAGGAAAGAAAAGTAAATAAATCTATACTTGGTATTTTTCTAAGCTGGATGGAAAATATGTTCTTTCACTTCATTTTTTTTGTGGTCTTTATCATTTAGATAAAGATGTCTATCTTTAGATAAAGATGTCTATCTAAAGATGTTTGTCTGATTCCTTTTTGGTTATGATTTGTATCCATGCCATTGAGTTCCTTTGCAACAGTACAAAGACCTGATGGCACCTAAATTTTCTGCTATTTTTTCTTTTTGAATCTGCAACATTAGGTGTTATCAAATTTAGAATTTTTTTATATACTGTATTTATGCCCCAAAAAAATCTGACAAGTTGTTAGAGGAATTCCGTGTAGAGATTGTATTTTATTGGAAAATGCATTTTATCAAACAGTTTACATAGAATCACATGTTCTTATAACTTTTGTTTTAACTGGAAATGTTATCTGAAAATACGTGACCAAAACCAGAAGTTACCACCTGAGTTTCAGCAGATTAACAGGGCTCCCAACTGATGCCAAGACAAAACAAGCATCATTTTAGAATCTTTCCATGCCTGTAACACTGCACTCTAAGAACTCTCTAGTATAGTGCTTCCACAGAAGACATTAGCTAGCAGCAAACAACAAAACTAATCCAAAAGAAGTATGCCTCAGAGAGTCATAATCTTGACTGCTGAAGTGGAAATGTAGACAAGAGGCAGGGAAATTAAAATGTGCATACACTTGCTTCAAGAAATAGTCTTTCTGTGTTTACTTATAAGTCTACTTGTTCACAAAATACCTCTTGATTTCAGTGAGAAAATATCTGTTTATTTCCATCTCTCAGAGTTTTGTGCAATATACCAATAACAATTTTCCCTAGGAATAATCAGAAGAGTAACACACAGGAACAGTACAGCATGTGCAATCCCCAGTTTATATTTTGAGTTGATTCTATTGCAATGGACTTAATTCTCTCAAAACCAACAACTGAATTACATCTTAAATTTTTTAGAAATTCGTTGGGATGTCTATACTTATAATTTTACCAGTCATCAGCCCAAGAAAAAGAACATTCCAAATCACCACAAATTCAAAAGGTAGATTCCTCTGACTAAATTAACAAAGCTCATTTGGAGGAGAAACATGCTATGATCCCAAAGCCCAGTTGTCTTCTGGGGGAAAAGAACCTTGGACAATTACATATCTAAAACAATATTTTCATTTGCTAAATTAAATTTAATTTGTATAAAAACATCCTCATATTTTTCCACCCTCAGAGAAATCCTCTGCTGTAATCATAGGACGTCCCTGATGAAAAACACGGTCTGAAATCTCTCTTTAAGCTACAGATTAACTGTGAGAATCACAAGAGCAGCAGAATATCACTTCTGTGCAGGAATAAGGGAGAGAAAGCAGGCACATGAGCAGAACAGGAGGGGCAAAAAGAATACAGAATGCTGCAGCCAACCAGCCAACCAACCAAGCAACCAGAGGAAGCTCAAGAACACTTGGATATGGTCAATTTTCAGCCTAAAACAATTGCTTTGTGGTTCTCCACCCAGAATGAATTTGACAGCAGCTGCAACAACTGGCAATGCTGAGATCAGATTAGCTTTGTGGAAATCAGTTGACCTGGGCTGACTGATACCACATGAGAGTCTAGCCAAATGTTTTATAGAAACATGGGATTAGATAAAGAAGACAATTATCTGAGATACTCTAGATTTACATTATGAAGTAAGAAAGTAGACTCTCAACTCCCAGGCTATAGCAGAGATTTCCAAACATTTCTAGCAATAGGGAGACACTTAACATTGAAAGGCATAAAATAGATACATTCTACTTCCTAAACTTCAAGACACTTTGGGGAAATCAAATAAAATTACTGAAACAATTCTTCTCTTTCTGTCTACTTTGCAAAACTATAAAATATGAAGTCTTAATGAGTTTTTGAATCACAGAATGGTTGGACAAGATCTTAAAGATCATCTAGTTCCAAACCCCTTACCATGAGCAGGGACACCTTTCACTAGATCAAATTGTTCAGGGGCCCATCCAACCTGGCCTTGAACTCCCACAGCTTCTCTGGGCAACCAGTTCCTGCACTTCACCACCCTCTGAGTAAAGATTTTCTTCCCTGTATCTAATCAACACCTGTCTTCTTTCAGTATAAAACCATTTGCCCTTGTCCTGCCACAATCTGTCTGCATAAAAAACCCTTCTTCCTTCTTTTTATAAGTCCCTTTCAGGTACAGGAAGAACATAATGAGGTCTTCCCAAAGCCACCTCTTTTCCATGATGCTTGGTCTCCAAGATAGACTGATGTTCTTTCCTGACCAAGAATGTAATATTTCGACAATCAATGCAAATCACGGTTTTTATCACTATAGAAAAAAAAATCTTGTATTTTTACACCTTAAATGTTTTTCTGAAGGAATATTTATAAGATTATCACCATATATTTTGTTCAAAATCAATAATGAAATACATTTCAGTATATTTCTAGGGAGGTTTGTCATATGGTTTTGATTTTGTGTAAACTTTTTTTTCTGGTTAACAGAGTTCTTGGTTAATTATATCTTTAAACCATTAAATCTTCATATAAATCACTTATTTTAAGAGACAATGAAAAGGTACTTTCTGAAGAGTGCATAAGCTCTGCACTTTCTGTAGAACAAGACTGGAAGTACAGAAAAGTGTGTTATTTGCCACCTAAATACATGAAAACTTTGTCTAAATAACAGCATACTGGCACTTTCACTCTTTGGCTTAAGAGGATACTCATGGTCCAGTCTGAGAACTGTGGGTCTTGGTATGTAATGACTAAACAATAAATCCAGTCTGCGTAGGACTCATTTGTCTGCATAGTATCCATTACTCCAAAGAACTATTATTCAACATGACAATCCTTTCCAATAATGTCCTGTACATGCTCCCTTCTCATAACTTTCATTTCTGAACAGCCTAAAGTGCTACAAAGATCACCCTGACTGCCTCACACTCCTGTACAGTTTTATGAATATTTCAGAGAGAATTGCTTTATTCCTCTTTTTATGATAGAGAAGAGTCTGTATTGTGCATTATTCTGGATTTCTTAGAGAGGGGAAGGTGAGGCAAGGTCTGGACATTGGGGAATCGTACAGTACATTAGCATTTCTCATTTACTGTCTTTGGCAAATTCTGTAATTTACAGCATGTGATACATCCCTGGAATGTACTGTCTCTTTTTGTGTATAAATTTGCCGCATGAATATCGGAAGATTCAACTGCCCTTCTTTTCCTTTTAACAAACTTTCACTCATGATCTTATCTAAAATCTTTCTGTTGATTTTCCTGTGGGGGAAAAACTGTCAGAGTAAAGATACCAAAATGAAACCACCTTCTACATGTACTTTCAACAATTTGGCATTATAGACCTGTCAGTCTAAAAATAATTGACATAATATATCCGTGACAGTAAGATAACTTAAAAATTCTCTTCAAGAGAAAAGTGTGAAGTTTTTCAACACTGTTCCTTAGATGAGTTCCAGAGTGATGGTGGACAAGACCCTCAGAAAATTATCTTCTAAAGAGTGAGCATAGACCCACAGTACTATAAATATTCATGGAAGAAATCATACCCTGCCTTTATGGAAAGGCACTTTATTCATCTGGGGAAAAAATGATTGAAATTCATAAAATAAATTATGAAACATAGGGAAAACAATGACCTTTGCTTCTGCTGCACAATTGTACCTATATGGAAAGAACTATACATACAAACTGTGATTCAGTTCCTGAAGAAACCTCCCAACAACACAGAGAATGGAAAAGTCCAAAAGTCCAAAAAGTCCAAATAACAATATGCCAGATAATTCAGTTAAGGTCTCCACTTTGCTTATCACAATATTAAGACTGCAAATTCTTTACTTCCTGTGCTCTTAAATGGACTGCCACATTTTCAAGTTTCATCCCAGCTTGTTCACCACAGAACTGTTAATTACTGATACTTGAATCAGTAAATATTATCCAATTTAAAATTCTATCAACAAATTCAGAGATAAACAGTTCTCCTACTACCTCCAAGCTTCAGCCAAAGAGAAAACATTATTCAGGGAAAATCTTTGAAAATATTCACTTCAATTCTGAAATTCAGGAAGTAGCCTATCCTGATTTAGATATACTGGAAGAACTCCAGATTTAAATTTCAGTTTACAGCAACATAAAATGATGAAGATGCCT
Source organism: Polioptila caerulea (assembly GCA_013397295.1). NCBI lineage: Eukaryota > Metazoa > Chordata > Aves > Passeriformes > Certhiidae > Polioptila > Polioptila caerulea. The sequence goes on along the minus strand of VYXF01011775.1, from coordinate 59,316 downwards.
TGTTCACATTGCTTCCTCTTTCAGCTGGAATTAAATATTTTTGTACTTGTAAGTAAAAAATAAATGCCTCTAAACAAGAAACACCCATACAAAAGCACCTATGACCAATATACCAATTAGTGAAAGAACACTGTGAACTCTTAATCATTTACTGCTGTGAAACACATTTCTTTTTTATTGATACTCATCCCACAGACACACTCACATACACTTGGGATACATCAGTAAAAGAAATAAGACTAGCAACTGGTGAGGCAATACAGTTTACATAGGAATTCTCTTCAAACCATTGCAACTGAAATGAAACAGGAAAAAAAATCTACTTCTTCTCTACCTAGAAGGGAGCACAAGTATGACAATAGCACATTATCATCATCCTAATCTTACTGAAAAAAAATGGGTTCTGAATACCTGTATTCACATACAGAACTGTTAAAGGCTTCTATTAGCAAACTGAAATTCTATGTTAAGCACACGCCATAACATCCTTCAATTAAAATCATGGCATGTTTTTAGACATAATTGCAACTGAACAGAACAACTGCTACTTTTTGCTACCTTTTCCACCAGACCTTTACATTGAAAAATTGTCTTCCAAAAAGTGTGTAAACTAAGTAAATGTTTAGAGGAAAACTCAGCGCAGCCTGCATCTAGTTTAACTGAAGATGTCAGAAGATGCCTTTCACAATAGTTCACATTCTGTATTCTAATGAAGAAGCTCAGAAGCTTCTTACATACACAGCTCATAAACACTGTATCATGCATTAGATTCTTATGGAAACTTCTTTTATATATCATAAACTTATTCACATCAAAGATACATCCGCTGCATAAAAAAAGAATCATAAATGCATTTTCTTAGCGCCATATTCAAAATTAAAAATAGTAAAACAATTTTCTGTAAGTCAGTGAGACTAAAAAGAAAAATGTTTTAAAATTTACTCTACGAAAGAGATGGAAATAGTGTTCTAAAACACAGTATTTTGCTAGAAGCATACACCAATCTAACAGTATTATTTGCATTTAGGATATATTTTGAATTTTAGCTAGTTACTGCTTTCTATTACTGATTTTGCTGTCATCTTTTAGCTTCATTAATTGCGTAGTTTATATACAGTCTCTTATGTTTATTTACTTACCAACAGTATCACATGGTTCATCCTTATGTACACAGAAATCCTTCCTAGAATTGGGGGTGAAAGAAAAAATGTTAAGCAAGTCAAGCTGTTAGACGTTAACAACTGTGTAACCCATTTAGAAACATTTTTTACGGCTCAATGAATATATACAGAACACCATTATCTCAACAAAGAACAAGGGGAAGCAAAGGCTGGGATTACACAGAGCACTTAAACTCCAGCTTATTCTCAGAGCAGACTTAAGAGTAGTCAGGTGACAAAACATGTACCATATATTCAAATTGCATTGCATCCAATTTCTATGTTCTTTTGAGTTTTGTGCATTTCTTTATTCCTTTTTTGCTAAGTATCTTGAAAAGTAACAAGTCTAAAGCCAGTCTTCCTAGCATTTGAAATTAAGATACTTCCAGTGCTTTACATGAGGTTCAAATGAAGCATTTTGATCAGTAATGGAGTCAGAAAGTTTTTATTCTAGCAAACCAATGGTTAAAATCACTAATAGGAATATTACAAGAAGCATTTCTGTTAGGGCATCACTTTATAGTACTGGAAGACTTATAAAAATTAATTACCCTATCTCCAACACGTACTTTAGTCCAGTCATAAGTCCATAAATAAGACTAGTCTATTGCATAAAGGAGGATAAATATTTCAACTGTGTCTTAAACATCTGCCTGGTATTCATTTTGATTTCACGCATATTTTACTTCTTCTCAGAGACACACAACAAGTTTACTAAAAGAGCAAAGGGAAAACTGCTTTTTACTGGAGTAATGTAAATTTAAGTAATGTAAATTTATTATTTTAAGTTAAAAAAAGGGCTGCTGAGGTATGCATGAACTGGGGAGGCTGGGAGGGAACCAACAGGGAAAGAAACAACAAAAGAACCTCAGGTATAGCAGCCCCACAAACAAAGAAGTTCTGTTTTTCTGCTGCGCCACAGAGAAGGCTCCCTGTTTTTATGGAGAGACCATATGAATCAGAGAAATTTAGACACTTAGATAGATAATGATTAAGATATGCATATAGAGAAACATGCATTCTCCAGGAAGAAAATGCAGGAGTTATTAGGTGCTTGAAATGAAAGATACTGACACTTACTTTTTTACAAATTATAACTACTCCAAGAGCTGTTTGTTTGTTTCCCACAGACTTTTTCTACATAGGGATTTAGATTCGAAAGCAACTTCTAGAGGTTGGCAAATTTCTGACAGTTATTAAAGGCCACACAGATAGATGCATGGGGTTATGTAGCTTTTAATTAACCAGTCTCCACTGCCAGATAATTCCATAGAAGAGAAAAAGAATGGCAGTGCTGCAAAGATAAAGTTGTGAGTAAACTGATAAGGACAGTCTAGGAATACACTCAAAATGGCCCTGGAAATTGAGCAAAAAAGTGATGAACAAGAAACTATAATCAGACGCAGAAGAAAGTTATTTTATTTTTTCAAACCTGCAAGAAATTGCGTTAATGCACTGGGTTGTAACATAATTCTTTGTTTTGTGCTATGTGACACAAGGGACTTATTGTCTTGTTAAGCAACATGACAGAATGATTAGAAATATGGGACTTGAGGTGATGCAAGAGAACATGTGTAAAGACAATCTAAGGACATTGACTGTCTTCCATGCACACCCACCCAACCACCATAAAATTAATTGATGTAATAATAAGTAACAAAAAAACAAAAACAAAAAAGGAAAAGAGAAAGAAGAAATAGATCATACCTTCAACTGTAAAAGAATATTGCGTTACATTTTTAAACTGCCAATATCCAAGAGGTTTCTGCTCATGTAATAACTTTCTTCTCATATATTTACTGAGCTGGTTTTCTTTTGTTTTCACTTCTTGGCTGAGTCTGACTATGATTATGTTGTGCATTCAGGGTTTCATTATGGGACTTGGGGGAAATGGTACTGCTATGATTTGGCAAGAGGGAAATACAGTAAACCATTCTTAGTTCCCAACTTACATTGAAAGAATGTAATACCTCCTTTAATTTCCAGGAATATGAATGCATTACATACAATTGAGACTAGGCTCCGTGGTAAAGATTTACAGTTTGAGCTAAACGTACCAGTGACTCCCACAAAAATAAAGCACACTACTAAGACCTCAGACAGATTATTTGCCTTCATCCTTCTCGTCCTTTCTCTAAGCTAAACCAAGCCAAGATATTAAAGTTATGTGTATTACAGTATATAGAAGCTTTAGTGGCACTAGTTGGTAACAGAGTCTGCCAAGGAAAGCAAGAAATGGTTAAAGCCCACACACTCCAAGCAGTACCCGGCACATAATGTCCATTACTCTAAATGGTTACTTTGTGAACACAAGGAAGGGAAAACAGGTCCTTACTCAAGTGAAGGAAAGGAAGAGTTTTCATGCTATTTACGCTTGAATTCTGCACCTGAATGAATTGGCTAACCCCAGAAAAGGATTCTAGGCAAGCATAGGTAACCACTAATGCATTGTTCCAGAAAATTATGTTTAGTTAGTAGGTTTTTATTTACTACATATAGCATTATGAAAGACCTTCACAGCACACAACAGCTACTTAATTTCTAAATACAAAGTATCTCAGTACATTGCCTCTGTTAAAATAAATCCTGGTGTGTAGGTGGGACGTACAACAGAGGACAAAAAGAACAGCAAAGGAAGACTAAATTAAAATCCAGACTTATTTTTTGTGAATAATTTCCAGCAATTTGTCATTTTAGATAAATTTAATACTTATTTTTGACAAGTCAAAATACTCAAAAGATCTATTTTTCACTCAGGCTGGTATAGCATTTCCTTCCATATGCTATATTAGAGAAAAGAAGGAAAAGGACAGGTAACAGATTTTACCAGTGTACCAGATCTTCACTCTGGCTTCACTCTATTCTAATTGTTCCAGTGTTTCCAATTTTGAAAGATGTAGCTTGAATACAGTGGAAGTTAGACTGCTTGAAACTGCAGTCTAATTTCTGCTATTATTGATTCCAGGGCTTAAAACATTTTTGAGGCTTATTGCTCAAGTAGTAGGTTTCATCAAATCATAAGATTTTTACAAGGAATAGTTGCAATTAATGGCACTTGTGGCAAGTGACACTATCATCAAATTGTAAATGCCTTCACTTGCATTGTGCAAAGTGAATAACTTCTTGTCTCTTCACATGACAGGACATTCTGAAATAATTCTCACACATAAACTAAGAACATATGTACTAATTAATAAATGCGCTTTTAATGACAATAATTAAATTTAAAATTATCTTTGTGTTAATGAACCACAAGAAAAAATAATTATTTACTATTTATTTGGGAATTTAAATAAATGGAAAATGGTACTCGTGTAAATGATATTTCAGAAACTGTTTATTATTTTGAGGGTAAATCTCAAAGGCACCAGTATGTATTGGTCAGTGTATTTTAGGACAACAGGAAATAATATATTTAATTATTTCAAATGGCTAACACATCACTTAGGCTCTGTAAAGCTGAACTGAGATTTAAAAGGGTGATATAAATAGTCCTTTATAAAGCTCACATTTCAGTCAGACTGAAAAACAACAGTTTGGAAATGTGATAAGTTAACTAACAGCTGAATTGAACATATCATTAACATATCGAAACAGATACAGAGTAGCTAGGAATCCAAGGAAAGTGCTTTTGAGTGGAGCCAAACAGAACCTAGACTCATTGTTAGCATTAAATAATGAGAAAATATGAAAATACGAAAGCATTCCTGGTAAATTTTAAAAATCAAATGTGTTCTGATAGATACACATAGGAATCAAGACAGATCAAATTTTAAAGATAACTCATATGAGTGAATTTTCTTCTAGTGTAGCCAAAAGTAGCCTCCCAACTTGATTAGACAAAACAACAAAAAAAGGAAACAGGCAGTAGGAGGGAACAGCAACGTTGTAAAAAGATACAGGAAAATATCAAAAATGACACCACTACCTCTGTTACACAATATTGCGTCCAGTTTTGGTGCTTATGCTTGAAAAAATAATTTTTTAAAGCAGAAAAGGTCTGGAAAGAAGTAAGAGAACAACTACATAGAGTAATTATTTAGAGGTACAGAGAGGTACATAGAGCTAGAGCTACCTCTGAGTAATTACTCTTGGACAGAGAAGAGTTGTGACTTGAGCACAGCCTACAAGTACTTTCATAGGGAGAAGTTTTCCAACAGATTTTATCAGCAAAGGGTACAAAGAGATCCATGACTGAAAGCTGAAGCAAGAAAAATTAGGAATAAGTCTAACTGTCCATTCAGAATGTAAATAACTGACGCGCCGCTGCTTCCAAACCCCTCACACCGGCTAGGTCGATAGAGCCNCACCCCGGGACACCAAGCCAAAGTATAACAAAATGGAGGGGTATTTATATTGTAACCAAAGGGGAGGGGATACAATAGCAACCAATAAGGGGCCACAGGGGAGCATGCAGGGCGGTGATCCCTGCATGCAGGGGAACATGCTGAGGGTATGAAACAATATAATTGGTTCTGGGGCAGGATTGACACAGAAGGGACTAGAACATGGGAGGGGAATGTCCATATAAGGAACACAGTGGGATAGGACTAGGGTGACAGACAGATACAAAGGAGGGGGGGGGGAAAACCAGAACACAAAGCTTATAAAACTCAGTAAAAAGAACCAAAATATGCACCGCAACAAATAACTGCACCAATAATCTACTGCTGAACAGTTCATCTTCCTTTCTTTCAAATTTCTGTCCAAGACTTGCCTACCTTTCTTAATCACCAGGAAAATAAAAAAAAAATAACTGTCTAGATTTTATGTTTGGGTCTTGCACTAGATACTCAGAGATTTTAAATTCAGTTTAAGTCCCTGTATTACTATGGAACAGGTCCGTACTAGTGAATGGAACATATGTAGCCTAATTATTAGAGCTTGAAAAAGTAAGCAGACAGCAACAGGTAAAATCATGCAATTTTTCCCCACACCCATTATTACAAGCATTATCAATTTACATACTCAAAAACCTTAAATTTTAAAACGAAAAAACCAAAACAGCATACTAAATAATTAACAGAAAGGCCAAGAGAGATTCTCATGAACTTCTTGATGCTTGCTGGTAGTGTCAAATAAATCAAATTATCAAGAGAGTTGATAAATTGAGTATAAAATTACCAAGAGAGTTGGTAATATTGAAGTTACAGTGATGAAGACAAAATTGAGAATAATCTCATCTCTCACCACGCATTCGCAAGAATTCACTTTTCCAAAGCTGAAATTCACTAGGAGTTTAAGGACAGCAGTAGCAGCCTAAAAACCCAATCTCTATCCCAATACATTTCAGCAATTTTGACTGCCAAACACTGCAGGCTTTTGGGGTGACCCTGTAATATCAGTTTCATTCATGCTGGGATCTTTCACAGTCTTCTTCCTCTGACCTTCTGGAGGATTTCTTTTTGGTTCAGAGAGGTAATAAAAAGCTAAGTCAGAAAAATAACTGCATTTCTTCTGTGCATCGGAAGGCAACAGCAACACTTAAAAAAATCTTGTCCAAGCTCTGGGGAGAGCTCTGGATGGTTGAAACTGTTGAAAGTGAAAAAATATTTATGAAGTCTAAGTGCTGTTTATGCCATTAGGTACTTTTTTAGAACAAGAGACTTTCTTACAGTGAAAATCCCTAACAGCACTGTTTTAATTATGTGTCACCCAGGGAAAGATTTCAGATACCAAAGATCAGTATGAATTAACAGCTGATGCACAGTATCAAGATGGAGTATTACTACCTGGTGAATATTAGGAGAATCAGAGGTCTACTTTCTGTCATAAGAACACAGGAAAATATCAGTTCTGAGAAGGAGAACAAAGAACTTGGTCTTCTTCTGTGTTATTCTTCTCGCACTTGTTCTACAAACCAGTGTGACACAACAGATTGACCAAAAAAGCAGAAAAATGCATAATTTTGAAGTGAAGGTATATTCTGCCTCATTCTTGTAACTATATGTTTATACACTTTAAAGCTTTCATTACCTAACTTGCAATAGAGGCTAGAACTTAAGCAGCATCACAGAACAACTGGGAATTTCACAGGCCTCTTCCTGCCTTGTTTTCAGTTACCTCATTCAGGCCAAGCAACCTGTGCAGATAGCAACTGGTAATGTCATTTCAGAGGTCATCCAAATCAGGGCTTGTCTATGCACACTCAGACCCTGTAACTTAAAAGGCAAGGAAGATGTCGATGCAACATGCTGCATTTTTTCCTCAGAGAAAAGTCCTGATACTGTCTATCTCTAAAGTAACTGTGTTAATTTTTTAACTATGCCTACAGTAAAACTTACCTGATAAAACAGGTAGTTGATTATCAAGACCATCCTTAAAACATTTTTCATCTTAATTATCACATTCTCTTTATATCCAACCTCCCTAGCAATCTTTTCTAAGTACAATACCAACACTTTCTGCCTTTCTTCTACTTCATGGCACCATATTTTAAACAGGATATTATTTCATAAAAATAAGCCAATTTAAAGGGAACCAAAACAAAAACTGACATCATGAAATAGGACCAAAGCAAATTGAAATGAATTGGTAGCAGATATGCATCATTACTGCCTATCTGGGCAGCAGAGAAAGCTGTGGGGAAAAGGTGGTTTTGCTTTCCTCTTAACAGAAAAAAATGCAAAAATAAGTTTTGAAAAGTACCTTTTTCCTGAAAAGATTATGATGGCCCTTTGGCTGCTAAATAACAGTCTCTAAAACGTCCATATTACACTCTTTGTACTTAAGCATTACAAATTAGCTCTGCAGAACACTCAATACTTCATTTCTAACTCTTTTGGTTACTACATAAAACTGGCATGTGAAAGCACAGGAAAGCTTCTACAAAGAACTCTTGCTGTTCTATTATCATGCGAGACAAAAGAGGAGATGTGGCAACTTTTAGGAGGGCTGCCACGGAATGTGTTGGATACCCAAAACTTTACACATTTACTCAAAAAACACCAAGCAGTTGGTGTTCATCTGTATAAATAAAATAATTTCTCTCAATAAAGCAGACCTGCTGTCCAAACCTCTTTGCAAGCTGTGACAAAGGAGCTTGTTCCATGCTTGCAAAACAGAATGAGTCTGAATTAACAAAACACACATGTAGAGCCACACATGGTGTTAGCTATAACATAAACCTGATAATGTGTAGAGGTACACATTTTGGATTAGCAAAACAGTCAGAAAATTGCTTCACAATTATTTACTAGCAGCTAAAGCACCTCTCAGGTGGGAGGCAGTACAGTCCAGAGAATCCTACCACTGAATCCTACCACTGAAATGGAAACCACTGAAATATAAAAACGTCAAAAGAGGAGATCTTCAATTTCTGACTCCAGCACTAAACTACTATCTGACTAGCTAGTTAGATCTGACATCTAACCAATCACTTCCCTTCCCTCTACTTCAAATTCCTTAAAACTGACCAGAGATTTAATTTAAAAAATTGTATTTAAACTGACAGGTAAAAAATTGTAAACAGCTCTGGAGCGAGTCCAGAAGAGGCACTGTCCTGGTTTAGGGCGAATTCGGGACGAAACTTCCCAAAGGTTCCCTCTAGAAAGCAGATTCAAGCAGCCCCTCCCCCAACTGGTTCGGGAAAAGACCTCCCCGGAGAAAAGCGGAAAAAACTGTTAATCGAACAAGCAAGGCATTCACAAGCATAAAAAAAATAATGGACACCAGCAAACAGCAAACCCCCCCGCGGCCCCGGAGGGACGGCGAACCCGGGAAGTGCCCGTGGCGGGGTCAGCTCAGCCCGCTCGGGATCCCGGCGCTCCCTCCCGCGTCCCGGCCCGCTGGGCCCCAGGCGCGAGCCCCCTCAGGCGCTCCCCCGGGCCCCCAGTCCAGAGCAGGGTTGAACAGTTCCAAGAAAAAGAAAGAAACCACAGCCCAGGGAACCTCTCCGCCTCAGCTAGCCAAGAACTAACTAAAAGCAAAGGAGAGCTCTCTCCTGCCGCAGACCACGCTGTCCAGGAGCAGGAATGCGGAGGAGCGAGTGCTGCCCCCGAGAACAAACCGCGCGCCTCTTTTTCCCCCGCTTCCCTCCCCGAACCAGTCCCAAAGGTGCAGAATCCAGCATCCAGTACAAACAGAACAGACGACACAAGCATCACAAAGTCACTCTAGGACAGGCAGGAAAACAATCTGAGGGCTGGAGCACCTCTCCTATGGCGACAGGCTGAGACAGTTTGCGTTGGTCAGCCTGGAGAAGAGAGCAGCTCTTATGACAACCTTTCAGTACCGAAAGTGGGCCTACAAGAAGACTGGAGGGGAACTTCATACAGGGGCATGTAGTGACAGGGGAATGGCATTAAACTGAAATTGTCTGGGGTTATATTAAATATAGGGAAGAAATGCTTTACTGAGGTGTGAGACATTGGCCCAGGTTACCCAGAGAAGCTGTGAATGTCCCATTCCTGGAAATTCTAAAGGCCAGGCTGGATGGGGATTTGACCAATCTGCTCTAATACAAAGTATCCCTGGCCATGTGGTAGGGGGTTTGGAACTAGATGATCTTTAAGGTCCATTCCAACCCAAACAATTCTATGATTCTATGAAATCAAAATATCATTATTACAAAGCAGTAAAGCATCTAACATGTGATCAGACTTTTGCAAAGCTATTTTAACCATTTAGAATCACAGAACTGTTAGGGTTGGAGGGGACCTCTGGAGATCACCCAGTCCAACCCTCCTGTTAAGGCAGGGTCACTTGGAGAAGATGACACCGGAACATGTCCAGGTGGGATGTAAATGTCTCCAGAGAGGGAGACTCCATGACCCGGCCAAGCAGTCTGTTGCTGTGCTCTGAAAATCTCAGTGTAAAGAAGTTGTTCCTCATGTTGTGGTGGAATTTCTTGTATTTTGGTTTATGGTCATTGGCCCTTGTCTGGTTGTTGACACCATCATATGTCAATGTCTGTCCCCATCCTCTTGGCACTTGCCTTAGAGATATTTATATCCACTAATAACCTCCTCTCTCAGTCTTCTCTGGACTAAATAGGTCCAGCTCCTGCAGTCTCTCCTCTTAAGAGAGGTGCTTCAGATCCCAAATCTCTGTGGCCTGCACTGGACTCTGCAGTAGGTCCTTGTCTTTCTTATACTGAGGAGCCCAGAATTGAACACAATACCACAGATGTGGACAAACAGAGGGGCAGGATCACCTTCCTCAACCTGTTGGCCACATTCTTCCCAATGCACCCCAGGATCCCAGTGGTCCTCCTGGCCACAAGGGTATACTACCAGCTCATGGTCAACTTGTCATCCACCAAGACTTCCAGAAATGCTGCATTAAATCTAAAAAGCTGTGTGGCCAAAAGCATTGACTGTTGAAGACATTTCCAGACCACTGACTATCATCAACTTAACTAATCCCTCACTTGCATCAGTTCAGAAGGCCTCTGCCTCTTCCCATAAAGGCTCATTAAGCTGAAGATGAAACAATGACAGGAAAAAGGTGTCACATGCTTTATTTATTCTATAGCATCTTACTACTCATGAGATAACACCTTACAAACTAAAGAATGCAGCCCCAGGTTCACTCTCCTGGCCCATACAGGCTTGAAGCATTTAATACTTGCTCAAACTGCTCCCGCTATTGAAGATACTGCTGGCTGCCTCAGCTGCCTCAAATAAGAGAGCCCAGGGATAAGGTTTCCAGCAAACAAGCAGAATACTGTTGCTCATTATCCTTGAACAGTCACAAGGAACATCTAGATGTAAGGAACTCTATTGCCCTTTAGCCATCCTGATTAACCCAATGCCATGTATGATACTCAGGCATCCTTTATGCCTTGGCCCAAGTTTACTTTTTCCTACTACTTCCTTCTTTTTGCCCCCCTTTCTTTCTTTCTAGACCCCACTCTGCCCCAGTCCCACAATGTGTTCACTACCATTAAAATCAGTTTGAGGTCTTAATCTACAAAATTCACTCCTACTCTGTCGCTCCAAGTATGTTTCCTGAAGAGCTAATGAAAAATTGCTGCAGAGAACATTACTTCTTGAGTCTTCCACCAGACTTGAAAGGAGAAGAACTACTGCTTACCTAATCCATAAATGAGTAACAAAAAATAATCTGCCCCCTCAAAGTCCCAACAATCCATAAACCAATCTACATGTCAAGTAGAGGAGGACTCTATTTGATAGCTATTTGATAATAGCTCTTGCCAGAGACAGTTTGGACTTCTAAATTTCCTGCTTCCTGAAAGTGACTGGCTCTCCAAAGCAGAAAAATTCAGGGACATGTTTTTCTGCTGCAAAAGACTGAAATAAAGATATTGGAGTAATCAGAATTAAATTAATTTAAAGAAAAATGATTTTTTTTAATAGGTTCCCAGTGAAGGTGCATAAATGGCAAAAGACTGCATGTAAGTGTAAAGATTACCCATGGTTTTAGAATACCATATCACTGACCAGCATGGGACTGCACAGTGGTATTCCGTTACAGCCAATCCCGGGAATTTTCTTTGGAAGGGAGCTCTGAAGGTTATCCAGTCCAAGCTCTGCCTCAAAAATGACACTAAGTCTAACCCTAGGCTGGTTGAATCATGAAAGGAATTCTGTCCTTTCCTCTGGATCATGCCTGTACGCTGGCTGAACACCAACAAGCACTCCCCCGCCCCGGGCACCACTTACAGACAAAACCATGACAGTACCTGCTTGGAAGGGAAGAGGTGAACTGCAGGATTATTTCCTTCTCAATGTGTGAAATGCCTGACACTTAAGAGTTACGAGGAACTGCAGATCTGGAATCACAGCCTTGAGGCTGCAGATGTACATGATGTACCTTCAGCACACAGTGAATCCTACCAGTTCTAGTCAGTAGGAGGGAAGCATAACTCAGTAATGTGCCTAATGCTGATCTAGCTCTGAATGGTTTAAATACACTTTTGTGTTTTGACTGAAAGTATCTACAGGTCTGGAGTGCTGCCTCTTTTAAATGAGGGCACATGGATGAAGAATTCCAACCTTTGCTATACAGATAAGGCCTGAGCTATAAAGCCAAAGAAGAAACAAGAGTTTCAGAAAAAAAAGGTTTTTCAGAAACCTGTTCATCATTTCAAATGTTTACCATCTGGGTAATACAGCTTTCTGCTCCCCCTTAACCAACACTTTACCACCACCTTTGAGATCCAGATGCCTCAAAATGCTCCCTTCTTCATTGCAAACTAAACTCTTACTATGTTGGCCATCTACTTTGATCTGTGTTCACCTGGACTTCTGCCTATTTTTTAATGCTCATCTTTCACTATTTTACCTTGTGATCAGTATGGCTGCATCAACTGAAGTCATGTCTTCTCCCCAGCTTGTAGACATTTCTAAGTGTATATCATTCTTCTTGCCAAATTCTTCGTGTTGCCATTTACAAAAGCTTTCCAGCATTTTTTCACCATGATGTCCGATATACATATCTGCCTGGGAATAAAAAACAATTAATGGTATTAAAATTAGGATTCTGTAAACAGAAATTGGAACCTTTTTTGACCGAGCTAGCAAAAATATTCTGCTTTGTATGGCATAATATGTCCATGGCAAAACAACTCAAATTTCAGATGCAGAGACCACCTTCCTCACATGTTAAAGATACAAATGAAGACAGCGCATTGAGAGTGTACATGCATCTGTTCACCTAAACTTTAGTCTTATTTATTTGCTGATTTCTCATTATCCATGGTGAGGAAAAGTAAAATGATGTTAAGATTCAGAATTTGAACATGAAATGAGATTAGTGCAACTGCTGGGAGAAACTAGAGAAATAAATACTTACTTATTCACTGGAAAGTTATAATATTTTTGATTAGAACTATTGGTAAGAGAATCCCATTTCCTTATGAACTAAGTGTTATATCAGCTTTTTTTTCTATAGGGATTAGACAACAAAGAACATCACTTCTCTTTCTACAATCCAGTAAAGGAGATTATTATTCTATTGAGATATGTAAATGCACAAAAAGCAGAGCAGAAGCAGGTTTTGCTAAGAACCACCTGATTTCCACATAGAAGCTTTGATTGACTTTAATCGGAAGCACAGAAAATTCCCAATACATTCAGCACATAAATTAAGAGAAGATTAATCTTTACTGGGGCTACTCATCAGTGCAAATCACTAAATAATATACGAAAGCTATTTGTGCATTTTTTAGCCACTGACATTCATTAATATTGCAAGCTTTTGTGGAGCAACAAGTTAAGTAGCATTACCCTCTACAGGCTAAGACAAACGTCACAAACACCTACTGGAGTCTCATGAAGAAGGACAAGTTTAGTCACCCGAAGGTTTACTTGTAATCCTAGACTCTTGTGTTGGAAAAGATTAAAAACCTAAGAGAGAAAAAAAAAAACAATAAATGAAAATATGAACTTGTGTTTCATGTACACTAAAAATAACAGAACCCCCAAAGAACCTCAAAAGCTCTCATGTTCTACTGTGACTGCTTTTATTTTCTATAATCTGGACAGAATATTAAGATAATGTACTTTATTGGTCTTCTGAAGTGAAAACAGAGCTTAGGTAATATTCCTTCAGGGAACATAAAAAATGACCTTTTCCTCTCAAAGGCCACGATCACTTTATAAACTGTGGCCTGTTTCTCCAAATATTTACGCACACATATTTAATACTGGTCAAATGAAAATTTCTATTAAGTTAAATCCATGATATTGGCCCAAGTGCTCTGACCAAACATCTAACTCTAATTCTTCCTATCATTCAGAATAGTTAAATCTTATATTAATTTTTCAGATTATGTTTCTTCTTTAGAACAATCTTTGCTTGTGTATGACAGATGCTATTTTTCAGTGCTTTATGCACCAAATGAATGCACTACAGCTCCAGATAGAACTGGAAGGGAATGTAATTGTCCAAGTTCATTACTCTTTCCTTTTTTTTCCACCACCACTGGTCACATAATCCTTTTCCATAATAATGTCATGTCTTCATAACAAGCACAGGTCACCAGAAACTATCCAATATTACAACCTTTCCAACAACACTATGGGCTTCTAACCAAAAAGTAATCTTGTTCTCTCAGTCCTAGGTCTCCCCAAGATGTATGACTAGACAGTGCAGACAAGCCTGCAGCACCATGGTTCTTTGCTGGAAAACATATGGACTAAGTCTTGATAGCCTGCTGATGGTCCTGTTCTGACTGTGCCTTACAGGTGTTCAGTCAGAATCATTAGAAGGAGCAATGAAATCAGCCTGTGGTGCATGCACTGTTGGCAAAACATCAAAATTGGTTTTAAATTTCCTACCATGTTTAAGATGGTTAGAATAAATCTTCTGGCAGCATCTGTTCCATGATACGAAACCATGGCTGGATCTGCCACCACAACAGTTTCTATGTTGTACTCCTGAGGTAACTTGTAAGAGTATCGCTTCCCTCTTCCACTTTCTGATGCTTTTTGAGTCTTGGATTTTCTTTTATCTGTAAATCAAAACAATGCTTGAGAAACTCATCCTTCAAACTGCCCCTGCAGAGCTTTTTGGGATTTGTTACCCTTGGTTATGTTATGACTCTCGTTATATGGAAAGTAATAGCTATGGACTTTAATATATGATGCTTATTTGCCACTGCCAATGCTAAGTCTCCTACCGAAGGTCTCTACTATGTATAAATGTTAGCTTATACCAAGAAAACAGACATTTTATCCATCTTTTCAAATAAAGTCAGAAATATTATTTGCATCCTTTCAACTAACATGATTATACAAAGAATACGTGTCTCTTACTTTGGTTTGTGGGAGAAAACTTCAACTCTCTCTGAAGAAAAAAGTCTCACTGACATTGCAGAACTTTTGTCTGTCCATCTTCATAAATCACAGAGAAAATATCTTGATGTAATTATATCTCAGCACACAAGACAACCAAAACAGATTCGCCACAAAATCATATATTCAGTAAATACATGCAACAATGCTCCGATTTGCGAAGAAGAATATTTCAGATGAATGACAAAGAATGACGCAGGTTTGTTAGAAGCAAAATGTGCCTTTTTACTGACATGACTTCAAAATCAGTGCTCCTGTCATTATAAGCAAAGCAAAGCACTGAAACAAAGTAACAAAACCAAACACTGGAAACAGGTTTCCAAATCTACAGAAAGCTACTAATTGAAAACATGTTATGTTTATGGTAAGGTTGAGGTTATTAATGGCGTTAATTTTAAGTTTCCCTTCCAAAAACCCAACAAAATCCCCATTACTAATACATAGGAAACTCCCCTGCCCTATTACACAGAAACAGCTCAAGCCAGAAGATGGTCATATTTACATACAGCAGTTAGAAATGCCATTTTAAGTAATCTAATTTAAAACAAAATAACAAAATGCAAAATTAAACTCCTTGTTGTAATAGTCAAATTTTGTTAGATTCTCTTGAGAGTATGTAAAACTTCTGGGACTGATCTCATTGAAAACAGGTGAAGTTTCTTCCAGCATCCACAATGGAATATCAGGCTCTCTATTAACCTAGAAATGTGATGCTTGAGATGACAATTATGTTCCAGAAACAATCAGATATTCAGAAATTTTGTGGAAATGTTTTGCAATTACCAATCTCATTTCCAATAGGTAAGTCCCTGCACTATATTTTATAATACAAGACCACTCTCCAAAAAATAAGTCACTCTTCAGGACAATGCTAAAAATGAACTCACAAAGACAATTTATTCATAAATTAAATTTAAAATATAAAATACCAATAGAATTGTATTTTTTATTTATAAAATAGCAATGGAATACAATGGTCTGTGATTTAAATATATGTGTAATATCTATTTTATGTAATTACAATGTAGATACATATTTTTCAACTGAACATATAAACTACGCATGCTTAAAAAAATGTTGTCTATCCTTCTCTGTATCATTCATAAAAGATTATATATGTGAATGATTTAGTCCATCCCACTGCATCTGAGAAGGTGTTACTGATCCCTCTACAACTGGTGAGAGTGTAAGACTTACTAACACATTTATTAAAAGAAAAAGGTATGTATTCTCCAGAAATAAATGTTTGGTGTTTGATAATCTAGAAGTAGAAACAACTTATAAATTCAGGCTATCTAAAATTAAAGTCTCTAATTTTGATCCTTCAGATACCTACTTAGCCTTATAACCTCTGCTACACTCCAGCCTTACTCATGTTTGCTAACTGTGGATCTACAGCATAGTTTATGAAACATTATGTGTGTTTTCATTGCTCTTTTGAGGATAATTTCTAATGAAACCCCAGTGTTAGTATTTGTGCCAAAAAAACCACCTCCTATGGACTATACAACTATGGCTTACCATATAAACATCCAATGCTGCAAGAGTAAGCTATAGGCCTAAGTTTAAAAAGTAAACTCCTGTGGGTTAAAAAACATCTCTTACTATGCACCTGGTCAATCTGCCTTCCTCCTAAGCACAGTGCAGTTTCCAGCAACAGTTTATTCACTGTTCACTTCTTTGTAAAAGACAGCAGCTAGTGACTGAAAACTTTAAATTTAATCATAGCATGTACAGAGAATTCTCTTAACACATCTCTCTAAAAGTTATAGTTAGCAGGGCATTTCTATTCCAAACTGACAGTCCACAATAAAGTACATAATTGTGCTGAACACTAAGAACACTGTCATCCCATAAGCTGTTGAAACTTCTGTCTTTTGGGATTGTAGCGGATGAGAAGACTACACAGCTCTGTAGACACGCTGTCTGCCGATCATTTGCCTTAGATATCTGTCCCATTAACAAACCAATGGACAATCTGTTCTTGGCCAGCCAACCTTTTCCAAATTGCTGGCAGAAATCCCCATCACGAGACCTCATTTATCTGAAAATTGTAGCTGTTTCCTAAGAACTTTAAATAAATGTAATTAGTACTTTTGGTACTATTGTTATTCAAGTAGCTGCCATTACTGCTGCCAGATAACAAGTGAAACAGGCTTTAAGCAAAAACTCTTACTTACATACACATAAATAAGTAAAAAACCAAAAAACTGGTCATTATTGAAGGCAAGGTGTGTAAGAGATAACAACTGCTGCAAAAAAACCCAGCTACATCAATAATGCATGTGCTAACAAGATAAAAGACAGATTAAAGATGCATAAATTCATCTTAGAAATGTAATTACCTTGCCAAAATAAAAAAAAATTCTACAGAAGGGTTCTGTGCAATAAAACTTCTGTTTGTGCAACTATGGAATAATAAGAAGACTCCATATCCATATGTTACTTAAACTCAGTTGACTAAAATGAAAGTTAGGAATACTGCATTACTTCAGCAAGAAGGCTAAAAATATTGTGGCAAGTACATTTGACATAAAATAGTCAATTAAGAGAAAACAAGCAGAAATGCTAACAAAACAATAACCCCATCCTAAAAAAATTTAGAGAGATTAAAATTCAGCTACTATAGCCACAGGTTACATAAAGTATCTGAGCCAACATTAAGAGGCTGTGACTATGGGACTCCTGGACACCTTCAAGTCCTCAGGCACAAAAGCATTTCCTGAGTATATGCACATGCATACAGAGGAATCATCATCACTCCCCAGGGGGTAACCTAGTCATACGGAAATTGCAGTATTCTGCCTACGTAGGGAATATTCAGGAGCTCAAGAAACTATGACCTCTACCTCCACTATAATTTGAATAGGGATTTAAATACTTTCCAACAGAGTGACAACTTTTTTCTGACCCAAGGAGCAGAAACTATTACCTCAAGTAGTACCTGTCTCCATCTTCTACAATTTCATAGATCCATCCATGACCAAGATTGTTTGCACATTTTAATGCATGACTATCACATAGAAACAGTCTATAGAGCAAGAATCAACACAACTCTCCCTGCTGACTGCCCAGTCTTCATCTCACAAAGTAGAACTTCTGCTTTTGATTCAGTGAAATTTAGCTGGCTTTTTCCTGCAATATTACATTATTCTAAGAGGAAAAGCACATTTGTATCTCAGGACAGTATATTGTTTGTTGCCAGAACTAAGAAGCAAGAGTCTTCCAATCTCACTAATTCTAAGTGGATTCAAAATTCACATTTACCGTATCCTGGGTAAGAGATTCCTTTTTTCCCAATGCGCTCCATGCCTTGACCATGTGTTCAGTTCACTGTATAACAACTTCAGCTTGGAACAAGTGCTCCAGAGCAGGTAGAAGAAAAAAATCTTAGCTTCCCAGCATGGCCTTTTGCTCTAATTACAACTACTTCTCTCACATTTTCTCTGTAACATACTTCTGCACTGGTTTCTTTTAAAGGTTTCATGGGCCACGTGCTAAAGGAAGGTGTGGAGTGTAAGATTTGTGCATGTGCAACTAGCTCACAAAAGTAAATAAATCATACATAATAAATCATTATCAACAAAAAGATATACATGCACACTGTCAACAATCAAGAAAGCATCCGTTTCTGTCAGTATGATTCTCTCCCTCACCTAATTAATAAGAAAACCACCCCATTCACGAAAACAAGTTCTTTGTTCTCTCCAAACAAGTTTGGCTGTGTTGCAACTTTCAATACAGCCGTCAATGGTAACAGACAACAAACAATACCTTCTTTGATTGCCTCTGCTAGTTCTCCATGAAAAGCTATTATTTCCAATAGTGATCCTTCAACACCTCCAGCACAGACATTCATTCCTTCTGATAATTACAATTCATCACGGACCATACACATTTGCTTGATAGGTAGCCAGCCTTTGAGATCAATTTGGATGAAAACCAGCAACAGAAATACCTGTCTCTATTCTGACACACAAGCACTGTGGAAGCAAGATAGGGCTGTGTTACCAAGGTTGTGCCACGTCACAAAGTTACACCTCTGCCAAAGGCAGCTGAGACTGTCTCTGAGCCCCACCTATTCATCTGCTTTATTGTTGTTTAATTGATCTACTTAGCTTATTATTTGACTTAGAATTCTGAAATACTTATGTAAAGGCTTATTTTTCATGCTTCTATTCACCTTTATGGCTGTACCATGTGTGTAGCATTTGTCTGTAGCATGGATACTTTGATGATATTAACTAAATTCATTTCACACCAACAATTGCTCTCAGCATAGACAGAGCTTTTAAGCACAAAACTTACTGCAGTCCCTCTTAGTAAAATAACCTGTAGCAGTGGAGTGAGGGACTGGTCTTGCTAGAACAGCAGCATTGGTTAGAAAGTGCAGTTATTCATACTTCCTGGCAATAGCCTTGTGTCAGAAGATGCTACTCAGTTATGCACAGCTTGAACTATTTTGAATTTTTAAAGCTGGTGGTAGATACAATGAAACTTCCTTTAAGCAGATATTTGATTCTCTGTTGACAGATTATTTGTAACAAATGAGAGCTTTGAGTGCAAGATTATTACAAAATAATAAACTGACTTTCGCATTTTAGAGATTAAGAGAAAGTGAAAGGATATTTGATAATAAATATCACAGAAGAATAATGTCCTTACAGACAAATTTGCATCTTTACTCATTTTCATACCTATCACAGTTGCTACTTTCAGATACTTTCAGATACTCCTTCCCTCTTTTTGCTGTGCATACACCATGCATGCTTTTCATTTTTTCTTTCTCATTCCCATACAAATGCAGGCATGCATACTCTAACTCACTTTTCTCTAAAAGGGAGGAATAAACAGCTTTACTTAATGCAAACAACTTTTGATAATACAGAAAATTTAACTTTCAAACAAGCAGTGTCAATGTAATACAATGCCTAGAAGAGTAATGTAGAGCCAGCTGGAGGAAGCTATGTGTCATTTATTTTATCCCACTGCAAAAAGAGCCTTGCTTTGCTAATTTATCTTTTATTTCAAACTCTGGATGGATGCCTAACTATAAAAACAATAATTCTGGACACCACAAAAGCTGTCGCATTTATTCTGTAACTATATAAAGTGGATGGAGCAGTACAAATGTTCAGGAAGGATCAGACATGGAAAAGTTTAGGCTGAAAATTATCTCCAGAGGGCAGCTAGTCCAACCTCCTTCTCAAGTCAGGCCAAATGTCAGAGTATGATCAACTCTCTTAGAGCTATTTCTAGACATGCTTTATAAATACCTGAGGATGTGGACTCAATAGCCTCTCTAGGCAACCTCTTCCGATGCTTTCCAGTCTTGTGGAGATTTTATTTTCCTTATGAAAATTGAAATTTCCTTGAACACAAGTTACAACTGTTGTCTGTCACAGCATACCTCTAAGGAATGTCTGGCTTCATCTTTCCTCTGCAGACCCTTAGGCACCAGACAACTGCAGCTGCATCCTTCCTTTATCTTTCCTTACCTGCTTGAAATAACTTAGTTCCTTCTGTCTCATCCCAAATGTCATATAATCCAGCCTCTTAACCATTTCAGTGCACTTCTGCCATTTTCATTTTGTCAGGTTCTCACTCATGAAAAACAAGCCTAAAAATGTGCACTCATTCTGGTTTATTTCCTAGGAGAAAATAATTTCTCTCAACAACATTAGAAATACTCTTAGCTCATGCTGAGATCAAAAGACTGAAATGTCCTCCATCCTTAGAAGAATGACAACTGATGATGAAGCAGATCTTTCACAAAAGTAATTTTTCCCTTCTCCACTGAAAACCATGAAGTCCATCACTAAGTGCCAAACTTCTGTTGAAACCCTTCTAAATCTATAACTTGTTCTACCTGCCATTGAGGAAGAGGCTTTAGGATTGTTTCATACATATCTTCTAAGTATATGAACAAGAACATAGAGAACAACAACACTTATAAAAATCACTTCAATATAGACAAATTTGGAAGTTCAACACCAAAACAAACAAACAAAAAAGAAACAAACCAGGAAGAACTCTAACTTTTTTAAAAACAGAAAATTAAGTATGAGCATTGCACATAGTGAGTAATTAGGCAGCTCTGATGACAGAGAGGGACAAGATATAGATTTTAATTATTAAGTTTAAATTAAAAAATGCCCTAAAGATTTCTACTTTCAAATACAAATGCATATTAAGATGCAGCGTCTATTCCTAATGGACAATTCCCTCTCCCAATAAGTGAGACTGCAGCCTTAGCATGCCACCTCAGAGTCCCTCCTAGGGTGCTGCTACAAGAACAATCAGTTATGCTTCTGTCAAGATTCTTTTGTAAATACTATATACTTTTCTTTAAAATATATTTGCTACATTACAACTTTTCAGTGCGATTTTTATATTACCTGTAACAACACCACAGTACTGATTCTGAGAACGTGGCTTTTCAGAAATTTTCTCCTCTGTGGACCTTTTTCGTCTGTACACCCTGTGTGCATGTCCTGTCACAGTCAAAGTGCGATTGAGTGGCTCAATAAATATGAAGTCTTCATTAATCTGTATAAAACCCATCTGCAAAGGAAAACAAAAAGAACATATAAGGTAAGAATTATATTAAGTTGTGCACAGTCCTGCAGGAGAAAAAAAACCCCACAAAACTCCATTTAAGAAAACACTGTTTCAGTAACCTAATGGACAAAGTGAGTACCTTTGTACTGAACAAGTTTTCTACCTAAGTGAACTAGAATAAATTTCATTTATTTCAGCTAAATCTGGGTGCGTGGGGGGGCTACATGCCGGTAGCATATGCACAGTAAAAGATATGGAATGTTAAAAGTTTACTTTGGGAGACCCAGGGGGTCATTTATATATGTACAGCACGTACAGAAAAGTCTATACACTGGTTTTATTATTTCTTATTGTCATATTTTTAGATAACTACACTTAATGAAATAATAGGAACAATGTAAGGCATATGAATACATCCTGAACAAATGTGAGGATGGAAAAAAAAATCTTGTGGCACTCTTTTTACTCTTTTTCAAACTAAAAGAACCCAAAGCTCTTTTAAAAAGGCAGAAATCCCTCCTTGGTTTCCAGCAGTTACACAAGAAAATATTTGAATACAACAATTTAGTTGGTTAACTCTTCGCCTATCCCAGCATATTGATACACACAAACACATGAAAAGTTAACACACCAGATGCACGCCTAATATTACAGGAGTATAGCCAAATCTTAAAAAAAAACAAAACCAAAAAACTATAAAACATACTTATATAAATACCACACAAATAAAACTCAGCTCAAACTATTAAGCTGCCAATACACACAAATTCCTATCAAGAGAAAAGCTGGAGACAGCAAAACTTTGTGGGGTTTTATTCCTCACATCAGCAAGACTGACAGTTAATTTCCTCATTCTTTAAACTTATACATCTATAAGTTGTACTGTTTTGCTACAGAAACAAAACAATGTCATATATCTGGCTAAGAGAAGCAGAGAGCTCTTCTGTATGTTTCTATGTAGCACCAATGGAGAGAAACAGAAAATAATTTTGTTTCTTCTGGAATCATGTAGGTGCCATATGATATTGGCTATCCTGTCTGACAGATTAATAAACCATCCAAAATTACTCTGACCCAAAGAAGAAAACAAAATCAAAATTTTTGAGTGGTACAAAACACAATTTCATTCAAAAACAATACTTTAAAAAGAAAAAAAAGCCATCAGTCTTTCTGCGCAATCACATGAAATAAATGTGAATATGCACATTTAATTTTTCAATCAGTTACAATAGCTAAGGAATGCCGAACATATGTCAAAAGGTCATCATTAACATTTCACACGAACACAAAAGTATCTGGGGGTTTGGCTGTTCCTTTTCCTTTTTGCACATTTTAGGTTCAGTTCAGCAGGAGCTTTAAATGTCACTTGCTAGAAGATCAGCTAGTTATATATTGCTAAGTACTTTCTATACATCTACAAGATAACACTTCTTGAGAAGTGTATCTTTAAAAATACTACTTTTACATAACAACTTGTCTTATATAAACTACAAATGATGTGAAATGAATTTTTATTTCAAAGCATAGTTGTCAAATACTAGTAAAATGCATGAATCACTTTTCATTTGATTTTTATGTCTAATGCTGAATTTCACTCCAGCATAATTTTATTTTTTTAAAGAATTATTTAGCATATGAAAGATGTTGATTAATGAATATAGAATAGGAATAACAGCCCTTAGGTGGTGCTGCAAGTATCCCCTGCTCACCAACAAAAAGCAAGGCCTTAGTCCCTCCTGAACAGATTCAATCATAGAATAGTTGTCACATTTCTTCCATCTCCATTCTCTTTGTTGCACAATGAAACCAGGGCTTTAAGACGATGCTCTTCATACTGCCACCATTCAATAGATATTCTGAAAAGTTGTGCTAGGATCAACATTTAATGTTTTCTTTCAGATCCTTGCATAACCTGAAGTTTAAGTAATTGGTAGAGAAATCCAAAATTTACTGCCTGTTTCCTGAATCAGAAGTTAAAGAACTGAACAATGATGTAAAGTTATATATATTCAAATGGGTAATTGTCAGACAAATCTGGATAACCAAATAATCTCTGATGCCATTTTGACTGTTTTTTGGAAAAAAAAAAAAAAAAAA
>VYXF01011775.1:11433-29806 GCA_013397295.1 Polioptila caerulea | reverse complement strand
ATGAAGATTTATCAGAAGGAACGTCATGAAATTCATCTAGGATGAATGTCAAGCCTAGCTCCAGCCCCTGGAACAGATCCATACCTGGCACTAGTACAGATTGCACGTAACATGGATGGCAAGAAGAGCTGCTAAAATGGTCCTGGCCATCCTTGAGAGCAGTAGGTATACAACATAGAATCATAGAATCATACTTGTCTGTGATGTTCTACTTAGTTGTTCATCAGTTGTCCTCTAAGTTCTAGTCCAATTCTATTGTTTCATTTTATTCTGTCTTTGCTTTAAATTGTGAATTCTTATCTTGTTCTGTCATTGACTTGCAATCTGAAGTTTGCCAAGATACTTCTGTATTCTAAACCAGCATTCAGTTTAGGGATTATATATGTATATGCTGAATACTGAAAATCTGAGACATTCAGAACTAGTGGCTATAATTTAAAAATTTGACAGAAACTACAATTTAAAGCCTACTTTTCAATTACAGCATCTACAAAACAAAAAACTGCAGTTGCATGGTAACATGTAAAAATATTTGACAGAAACATAAATACTCTAAATGCTTTTTTTCCTGTTACCATGTTGCACAGCTAAAATTACTGTGTAAATAAGTACATTTTTTTACTAAGTTGCAGATACCAAGATTCTAGCTAGACATCTATAGAATAGCTTTACATCTACTAATCTATCAAGTGCTTAGGTTCTACAGCCTTTCAAAGAGGAGGAAAAGGAAAGGAAAGAGAGACTACCAAATATAAAGATGGTCTAAAAATCTGAGTTTGCAGTACATGAACTTCCATTTTCCTTCCAGTTTCATGTTCACTCTAGAAAAGTATTCCACAATTATATTTTAAAAATCATAAATCCAAAATTATTAATACCTGAAGACTTATACTTAGCAACTACAAACTAAAAATTGCAGACATGCATAGGCATGTTCTTATTTCATTTCTTTATACAGCATTCTGGAAGTTTACGAGGTACAGAAAGCTTACTACTCCCAGCACAGGAAACTTAATTTATAAAATTTTAAAACCAAATTAGCATTTCTGATTCAAGTGCTACAAGGTATCATTGAAATTAAACTCAATATATGTGACAGACAATTTAAAACCTGTTTTCAAGACACATGGAATTAATGGCACACTGAAAATACCCTTTATTTTTAAACTAAAATTGAAAAAAAATTGCTACAGGCAACTATACAAGGATTGACTAATACTATTAAGGAAAGAGACAGTTATTGGCAAGTCAGACTTCATCAGCAGTGCAGCTATTTAATGCTCAGAATATCCATAATCGCACACAAGACACACTGTAATCCTTAAGAAAATAAATACAATACTTTCATCCTTAGATGCCTACAACAATGCAGATTTTATGGCAACCATTACTGTGCCACAAAAAACATCAATATGTAATATGCCAACCCATTTTGTTATAAGTTAACAGTCTCTTTCTGATCATTTCTCACTTCACTCAGTAACTTCTCCCCTTTATCTTAGAAGGTTGAACTGATCCATAAAACTAACTAAATCTTGGAATTATTCCTCTCTCTCATGTAGTTTCAGCTTCTATTACAGAAAAAACAGAAGCTCCAAGGAAGAGTTAGAAAGCCTTAAAGGCTGACTGTTTAGTTCAGTAACATAAGATGAATTACTAAAATCACAGAATGATTTGGGTTGGGAAGGACCCTTAAGATCATCTCATTCCAACCCCCCCGTCAAGGGCAGTGACAGCTTGCACTAGACCGGGTTGCTCAAAGCCCATCCAGGCTGGCCTTGAACACTACCAGGTGTAAGGCATCCACTGCTTCTCTGGGCAGTCTGTTTCAGCACCTCACCAGTTTCTGAGTAAAGGATTTAGTTCTAATCTCTAATCTAAACCCTTATTCAGCTTTTAAGGTATTTCTCTTACCCTATCACTCCAACACCTTGCAAAAAATCCCTCTCCAGCTCTTTTCTAGGCCTACAAACAGATCAGAAGAGACTTTCTCAATTATAGAATGTTAAAAGAGAAGACAAATTAGACTCTTGTTCTGGCTCCAATGATGACTCTCAATCAGCTCTGGGCAATATATGCTTAATAAAGTGAGATACAGTATTCTGTACTAGCTGTCTAAACACTAAGATCTGATTTCATACTGATTTAGATCAATGGTTGTGTTTTGATAGTAAATATAAAGTTATTTTACATAATTAGATACTGAATTTATGAATTTATGCAAAATCCATTGCCTATAGCTTTATGTTACAAAACTAATATATTTAAAAATAATAATTAATGCATGAGGCTACTAAAGAGAAGACAACTAGACGCCAATATCTGTGCAAAAATAAAAAATTGCCCACCTAACTTATTCTTCTTCACTTGCGTTAAAAAATCACCATTGCTGTCTCAGAAATAATTAAGATTCTATTACAAGAACACAGAAAATTTCTACACTCAAAGCTCTAAATGATCATCTACAGACAGAGACTTTTTTTTTTTTCCAAAGGAAGTTCTTTTAGTGGTATCCCAGAATCTTGGTTTTCAGGTTTCTTATTTTGATCTGTCCTTAAGAGGGCTACAGAACTAGTTTTTCATTTTTCTCAGTTCTCATTTTCATGTAGACATATGTTCCAAGAAGCTGGAAGTAATAAAAGGGCCATGTCTTCAGTTTGGTTCATTAAAAACACAATGATCAGAGCTGACTGTGATCCAAGCACAGTTTCCACATGAATAAAAAAAACTAACCACCATTACAAAAGGAAGCATTAACCAACTACCAAGGCTGCTAAACCTAAGGAAAAAAATAAAAAATATCAAATTCTTGCGTACTAAGGACAAAGCTCTTCATTTTGCCCCCTGTACAATCCTGTATTAAATATACATTTTATGTGGTTACATGACTTCAACTCCATTGTTGGTGCATGTACCAACTGACAAATGAATAAGAATGCTTCCTGTCTGTTGCCTGAAATGTTCTGAAAAGCCTTACTTATTTTGCTTCTTGAAGTATGCTGGGGCAATATGTTCAACCAACCACAGATGACTAACATAGGCCAATAAAATAAACTACAATCAAAATGAAAAGGAAAATACAATTATATTTGAATAAGTCTGACATAACCCTTTACTTGCAGAATTCAAAGAAGAACTGGTGTAAAAATCCATTTTTAAAACAGCCACCTAACCTGTACTTTGTGTCTATCATGTTGTCCTAACTAAGTAAGGCATGATGTTAACAATCATTTGGTTTTGCTCATCAAATACATGCTATATAAAATGGAACACAACCACTGACTTACTGTTAAAAAAAATAAAACTCACAAACCCAGCCATAACTCCTTTCCAGAATAAATACAAGAACTTCTATAAAGTGAGCCAGGATTTTAAAAAACTTTATTCCATAAAACTTAAGTTAAAAATTCTTTACAATGAGCTGGTTTAGGGATATTTCAGATCACTTACTTCACAACAAAATTTGAGTAGTTATTAATACTGTCCAAGAAGGACTGTTAGCACAGCTAAACATGACTAGTTATAGAAAAAGCAACACCTATGGAAATATATCACCTAAGGAAAAAATCCTTGCAATTAAAGACTCAGTGCTCACAAAGATGTTCCTTTAGAACATTTTGGTGTAATATGAGTAACTTCAGCAATTCTTGTGGTAAGACTAAAAACCACTCTTTCGGAGTATGAATCAAAATGCTGTACCTTTAGCTAATGAAAGAGCATTAAATCCATTTCTTTAGAGCAAGCCTGGATTTTATCCCATCAGAATCTGAAATGGTATTTTATGGAGGAAAAATATAATACCACATGAAGGATGATCACTAAACATTCTACATCTAGTCCCATGCAGGAGGTTAAACGGGAATATCAACAACTATAATCTGCATTAGATAAAACACCTAGACAAGCATCAAGAAGACCAATACAAGGGATCCAAGATTAAATTGATTCATCCATGTAAAACAATTATATAGCACATACCAATGAGTTACCTTTGTTCAAACCCATGAACAATGGTAAAGCACCCATGTGCTTTCATGGTAGCCACAGAAGGATATGGCACATTTCCAAAACCTGCCCATGATTGTCCATAGGGAAATTTAATCTCTGCTAATCCTTACTGAAATATCCATCCACAACTCCATTATCTTGGGTTTTTTTCTGACTGAGAGGCTGAACTGCTCCTATTATTCCTAGTATTAAACATTACTTAATTCAAGGCAACACTCCATGAAACTCAGTTTCGTTCAAATCTGCAATTTGCCAAAATTACTAACTGTGGAAAACAGTAATTCAAGACAGGAAAATAAAATATATTTATAGGTATAGAACTAAAATTCAACAAATAAAGTTAGTCCTTCTATAAAATAAAGTTATGCTTAGGGTTTTTATACCTTTTTCTAGAAATACATTAACCCAAACCAGACAGCTTTAAGAGAAATACACAAGACTCCCACAACATTGGTTTAAAAAACTGAAAATATATAGAAGTTATATTCTTCTATGATTCCAAACTGAAATCCTTTTTTTTTCTAAACTATGCAGTTTTTTGCTTTTAACTTCTAAACCTAGACCCACTTTCCCTTTTTGAGGAAAAAAAATAACAATTTACCTTTTCTTGCACAAAGAAACTAAAGCTCTGCTACCCTTACGAAAGAAGACACAGTATCTAATTATTTTTCAAGAATTATTATTTAAACTAAAAGAAGAGATACAAATTTGGATGAAGGGTTTCTTCCTTTCAAGTTAGAGAGCTTGATTTTCTGTGCATAAGAACACAAAAGGTGATCAGAATGGAGTTTTGACATTAGCATCCTAAAGCAAGTACAATCAGTCTGCCTGGTCACTTTTAAACAAAGTTGGTTACATGAAATAAGCAAAGGATTTATTACCCAACATGAAATCAAAGGAAAGGAATTACTTCCTTCCATTATTCCCAATGCAAATGATTTACTATGGGAAGCAAAAACAAAAGAAAAGAAAACCCAAACCTAAGAAATGTGTTATTATTATGCTTCCTGAGATAGGTTACTACAGAAGAAACAGGTAATCAGACAGAAAAAGGAAAACATGCTGGACATCAACCAGAAACTGGAAAACTAAGCTTTTTACATGCCTAATTGCATCCATTTTACTTTATAAACCCTCTCCCACTTTAAATTCACTCATTACCCTCATGTGTTTCTAAATAAATATTTGAGGTGAGGTCCATTGACATCACAAAGAGATAAGAGATTGGCAATCTCTTATTTAGACACAAAATCACCTAAGCAACTTCCTATCTCCTAACTCACAAGAAGATTTTCAATTCTCAAAAGGTTTCAAAAGTTGTGCAAATTGAGTTTCACACACAGCTTACAACAGAAACACATACAGACAGCCTCATGTCTGAGTATTTTTCAAAATAATATTAATAAGACCACAACTAAATATTAGTCCCTTATGATGTCCTTTTTATATCCTGTCTCCCAGTTCCAGAAGAAAACCAAAGTACTTCACACATGCCTTGAAGCAGAGTCACATCTGAGTTGTCAGGGTTATAATCCAATTGCCAGGCTAAGCAGACAAAACAAAATAAAAAAAACCCAACCAACCAACCAACCACAACAAAAAAAAAAAAAACCCAAACAAACAAAAAGAAAAAAAAAACAAGAGAAAAAAGAAAAAAAGGGAGCATTCCAAATTGTAAGCACATCTGAAGCACAGTTTAACATTTTACATAAAAGATGGCATTACTATAATGGCTGTAGCAATCACTTGGGCACATCTCCCATTCAGCATCCCCTGAAGCCCAGAGGGACATAAGGAGACATTTACTTTGTACTAAAGCATAAAAAGTTGTCCCCAGATGAATTAACATCATGTACAGAAATATCTGTGTTTTTCTTAACTTGCTGCTATCTAAATAAGCTTGCCCTGACTTGACCCAGTTAAACTTCTGACATCTAATGAGAACATAAGGTAGCACAGCTGAGATCATAAAACAAGCATATGCAATTGTTGGAAGATAATCACACAGAAACTAAATCACTTCACAAGTCAGTTTTGGGCACATTTCTACATTTTTGGATGCAAAACTCATTCAGAAAATAATTCTGACTGAAGTACTGGTAGACCCAAGAAAAACATTCAACAGCACAGGCTTCCAAAAAGATTTTACTTCTATTCACTTACGTGCAGATGTATGTATTTCTAGCAGCTAATGTTAGGAGACTGGTTTCTCATTCTAAATAAAATGTTCTAAAATTAACACTAGAAATATTCTTCATTGTTTCATTTCCAAATAATACTTATTGCTTATTTATGATGGCATATGAGAAGCAATAAAAATAAACAAGAAGACCAGATTGTCCAGGCAATGACATGTTAACAGCAAAAGTTTAACCGAGCTGTTAATGCATTGCAGATGCACATCTGATCTTAAAACTAATATAGATGTTTTGGGCTATTGGTTTATAAAAATTTGACCAACTACTGTCTGGATCTGCAATATAACACAGATGCTCATGCACATGCTCGCTGCGGTGTATTTCACACTGTTTCCACTACACCATTGACTCTGCAAGGAGAAACCAACCAGCCCTCCTGCTATATCCCTCAAGTCACCTGAGAGATCTGAGTAAAGCAAGGAAAGACACATACTCCACACAAAAACTTGCGCAAACACCTCATTCTGCCACAAATCCAAATCGCTTTGTCTCACTCCTTTGTATTGGGGTAGTTCTCCTCATCACATAGCAGAGGTATGTTCACCATTTGAATACTACTTCTACATGACCATTGGTTTTCACAGACTCCTCCTTGAATATTCTCACCTTCCATCAATCCCACAGCTTGCACACCTAATGCTTTCGCCTGTTTTTTTTTTCCCCCTATTTCCCAGCTCCCCCTATTTCTATTTTATTTAGCATGGAGATCATGCATGCTGCTCTTTTTCCCCTGTCACAATCCATCATTAACAACCAAAATAATCTCCACTCCTGCAAGAAAACCTTTTAAAAAGAAAGACAAAGAACAGGCCTTTTAACATAATGTTACAAGGGTTGCTACATGGAGAACATTTGGTTCTTTTAAAAATCTTCATTTGCTAGTGAAGAAACAATTGGCAGATACATAAGATATATAAGCCAGACATACATGTTCTGAAGGAAATGTTGGTTTCACTAATGTTAGCAGTTGTAGCTGGAAGACACTCAGTGCTCTGCCTTTTCTTTTTAAAGCAGTTAATGCCAAATTAGGAGGCCAAAGTGTCACTAATTTACTAATTTGGTTTATTACATTACCCTGATTTTCTGATTTACCACCTCACTTCTCTAACTTGAAAAATAACCTTGATAATTTTATACGTTAAGAACAATAGATAGAGATCTCAGGTGATGCACAGCAATCTCAATTTTTTTCCTAAATAAAGCTATTCTGAATATAGTGAGAGTATTTCTCACTTCAAATCATCACTCAGAAATATGTTGCAAAGGAAGTATTTGTAGTGAAACTAAGCACTTTAGGAAGAAAGCAGGCTATTATAAGCAGGATTGGAATCACAAATCAAACCTGTCACAAGATAGAGCACCTGCATGATTGTAAGATAGTTCCTACAGGAAAGGAACCACTGGTCTCAGGCATAGTGGCCCAAAATTTCACATACCATGCAACAGTGTTTAATATTAAAAGAAACAGAGATCACTACAGTTCAAAGACAGTCTGGGCCTAAGTTAAACCTGATTTTCTAAAACTTTTAGCTTTACATTAACAATATTGTTGCCATGTTTAGAAGACTTATCCTTCTTATTAATTAGGAAGAGTTCTCAGATACACAAAACCAGAAAGATAAAGAATAGCAACAGACTGCACTATCAGAACCCAGGAGGGAAAACAGAAACAGAGTTTATTCCTTTATCTTTAAGCAGATCTTTGTTGGTTTATGGCACTTTATGACAGTAATAAAACTTTTTAAGGGATGCCATCTCCAGAAGAAAGGAAAGAAAGGAAGGAGAGAAAGAAAGCAAGACAGAAAGGAAGAGAGAAAGGAAGAAAGGAACGGAGGGAGGAAGGAAAAGAAAGAAAGGAAAGAAAGGAAGGAGAGAAAGAAAGCAAGACAGAAAGGAAGAGAGAAAGGAAGAAAGGAAGGGAGGGAGGAAGGAAAAGAAAGAAGGAAAGAAAGAAAGAAAGAACGAAAGAAAGAAAGAAAGAACGAAAGAAAGAAAGAAAGAACGAAAGAAAGAAAGAAAGAACGAAAGAAAGAAAGAAAGAACGAAAGAAAGAAAGAAAGAACGAAAGAAAGAAAGAAAGAACAGAAAAAAAGAGAAAGAAAGGAAGAGAAACCCCACCCCACAACCTAGATTTAATAGTTCTGTTTGTAATTAACTCCCTGTTCAGTAAGTTTCTTAATAGCATTAATAGTGTTTTGCTTGTAAATATATGCTAGTTATTTCAGCTGGCCACAGTCACTTCCTCCATTTTCATTTTCTTAGGCTTCTCTACTGTGTGCTGAGCTCTGGTTCATTAGATTTTCAAGGTGGTATTTTAATAAAGAGATTTAAATATGAGAGAGATTACAAACTCAACAGCAAAGCTTTAGCTGGAGACAAAATGTGGCAGATGTGCCCCTGTCTAAACATGCCACAGTAACCTCATGTAAACTTCTTCTGTCCTGTTGGAAACCAGACTTCCTACAGGGCTGGCTGCCCTCCTCTTTTCCACCTTCCACTGTCACGTAAATCCAGGAGGAACAACCCAGAAGAGTTTCAACACAGACAATAAAAGACTTCATTCATCCAGGAGCACGATCACATCTCATTGGTTCTCCAACCTTATGCCAAGGTAGAAAGCACTAATTTTTTGTCCAGTGCTTTATTTTCCCAGGAATGCTTGGTTTTTTTAATGAGGAAAAGAGACTCAAAACAATTTCATAACAGAGCAAAGCTGCTTTCAGTTCTAACATTTCCACTCATGCCCTACCTCGCTCACCAATTTATACTGATCACAAATTTTATACTGCCCACTTAAATGTGTTTAAAACACAAATAAGGCACACTTTAAAGTCAACAAAGCAAATCTGGTTGAACCTGTGAATTCTCAGTAAGGGCTGAGAATAGAGTACTCTCATAGAGTACCCTCATTCACACACTTATTTCTATCCCTCTCATTAAAGTTTCCTTTCTCTAACAAAGTCGTAATGAAACAGTAGGCAGACTGGTTCTATTTGTCCTCCCTTCATTTGAGGATCCCAGGAAGCTGAGTGAATAGGAGAGAGTGTGTACTTAATTTTATGCTGGCAGCCTGTAACGATAATCCTATTCAATTTTATAATCCTCCTTCTGCATGTCAAACTTCAGCATGTATGTATCATATGGACCATAAAGATTGCTAACATTCTCTTTTCTTTACCCTTTTATGAAAAATTGTTGGTGATCTCTGTTTTCTAATGCTTGCCATCAGCATAAAAGAAGCTGTAATTGTCTCACATTTCTTTTGGAAACCATCTGGTGTGGAAGTTACTCAATACGGATGTGTAACTGCAAGGGTCACTGAGGTGGGGAGGAAGGGCCACTACATTTGGTTGACAAAAGGCTGGGTATTTAACCCATTTCAGCATGCACGTTTGTACTGTATGATTCAGGATGTGTAATGGGGTAGTTGCATTTGCCTCTGAACGAAGCAAGAAGTCTATTTAAGTCTCAGAGCCTTACAGCAGGAGCTCACATCCTGTAATAGCACAGCTTCCCAGGGCAATGTATGAAGCCCAAATGCATGAGTTGTTCTGACCAGCCGCTCCCAGAGGCAGACAAAAGCAGGGATACTCACATAAGCAAGATTTTAGCTTGCATGTCCGCTGCACAGCAAAGAGACTCATTACTCACACCACACGCAAACAGACTATTCATCCTCAATCCACCAGATCCTATGCCAGGAAAGGAGTTCCAGCAGGTTAAGTACTGCACTGCCACTGAAAGCTGTGCAACCAAAAGGTAGAAGTTCAGTACTACAGTACAGTACTACAGTACTACAAAACTGTTTGAGCTGTCCAAAAATTCAAATATACTTGCCATATCAGGCACTACTCTCATTGCAGGAATCACAAGGAAGTGCAACTAAAAACTGTATTCACTGGGATTTTTCTCATGTAAAAATGTTGAAACACTGTGGTTAAAATCCCTGTCCAGGAAGAAAGACATCAAAACACAGATTCAGCCTTTTCTTATGCTGAATCCTATCCCCCAAAGTGACTGTGTGCAGAATTAAAGGAAAATATAAACTTCCTAATGGATTTTACTATTGTTCATTCCAATTTCATTCTGCTTGTTCTGAAACAAGCTACAAAGTTAGACGATCTAACTTTCTAACTTCTCCTTTCAATGGAGAGGAAATAATAATTCCAGTTTTCTAGTTGCTCTAGTGTCCTGAAAGTAAGGGACATGTGAAATTAGAATATCCTAAGAAATCTAAAATATTTTTAATCCATCATGTGTCATTCAATTACTAGTAGTTAATAACAATAATCTTCAAAACTAATCTTCACAAACTTTGTGTCAGAAGTAAAAAAAGGAGATGCATTTCCTGAAGAGCTGCTTCAGGTGCTCTTCAAATCTTACTGAAACACCATATAACCCTTCCATTAGCCAGTAAAGGCACGTACATTTTTTACATCCTTATTTACTTGTTTCATTGTAGAAATAGGACATTACAATCAGAATTTTCACTGAAATGCTGTCCTCCAATGATAACTGGCACATTTATGCATAGCACGGAATAACTGTCATCTATTCTTTTGTTGATGCTGGCAGCATTGCTTTGGGGAGTGCTATTTGGGTGAAGTACTTGTCTATAAACTATCAATCAGATATTTAAATACCTGCTTGTTACTGGCAATGAGGCCTAATATAATCACCACACACTTCTGTACAGAGAGCTCTTCCCTGGGCTGGAGATATGCTGACTTTTTCCAACTCAAGTCACTATGAAAATGCACATTACTTTTAATTGCAAATGGTACTTTACATAGGTTCATCAGACTAAAAATATGCTATTGCCTGATTCACTTTCTTAATATCCAGTGAAAATCAGATGAATTTCAAAACTTCTCTCCAGTAAATTAACCTAAATGTCAATGTTGTCTTCTTAGGCAGAGCTCCAGATATGTTCTGTTAGACAGCCTGCAAGAAGTTGAGCTGAACAGCACAGCAGCAAGAAGCTGCATTGTTCTGTCCATTCTCTCTGTCTACATTTGCTTCTGTTTGCACTTCCTGGAAGTCTCAACATACCCCATTGCTTTAGAAATAAAAAGCCATTCTTATCCTTTCTCAGCCTAAACAGAAATAGCCGTTCTCTATTTATTGCAGACTGCTTCAGTCAAAAGAAGAAACATTGGGGAAATCCCTGCCTGGCATTGCAGACCCACAGAGTACTACCTAAGGAATTCATTACTGAAAAAAATTGTAGTAATACCTCTCTTTTTAAATGAAATTAGTAGGGGATAAAGCACATATTCGCCATGTTTACAGCACTCTGTGGGAAAAGCAGTGAGACTACTTCAACTTTCATTCTAGCATTAGATAAAGAACTGACAGTCTGATTTCTTAATTCTAAGTCCACAGTAAACTTCTCCTACAGCATGCTATGAAAAATTACCATATATATATATATACATATCCAGCCACAAATAAAACTGTTCAATTGCCTTTGATACAATTCTTTTCTTCTTTCAAATATTATGTTAGAACACAAACAAGGAGAAGAAACAATAATTTAAATATTTAATGGTCCAGCAATGCAATTCATCGTTTTCAGAACAGACTCACTGGCATCAGCAGGACTGTTTACATCCTGGTATTCAGCTAACCATGAACAAGAAGTAGGCAGTCAGAACACAGATGGGAGAGTCCTTGGAAACCTCTCCTTATTCATCTTCCCAGAGCACCAGTTCAGAATCCCAAAATGTACTCAGAGTAAACGGCACTGAGTTTCAAAGAGTTGTAAGCATCCACAAGTGTTTTACCAAGGAGTTGGAGGGGACTGTCACCACTGATCATGTGTGCTCTGAAACTGCACCAAGGTCACCATGACAATGTTTCTAGATAGTCAAGGCATATTTCCAATCTTTAGATTCATTAGAAAATAACCACTGAGTTATGTTTCGTTTGTCAAGATTAAGTGGCTGAATGAAGACAATTCTGACTGCTTGCAGTCAGAATTTGGTTAACAATTACCTAGGACTACAGCTTTCATTTCTCACTCGTATTTTGGCATGAGTTTCATGATATGTTAGTAGTCTTATTATTATTACTCCTCTGTACTGGTTCTTGCTGAGCAGCTTAAGAAAAAACACACTATGGGGAAGCTTTAATGTTGTCCTGCATTTTAGACGCTTTACATGAATTCAACCAGTGAAATATTCTAAAAGCATCTAAATTTCAGCTTTAGAGGAATAAGGTCTCCAACATCTGCAGTAATATTCTTCTTTCTCTGTACAGAAGTTGATTATTACACAGATGGTTTTCTTTCCTTAATTCCAGAATATCGCTGGCATGTCAGGTCTCTGTGCCTTGAGAAACTGGGACCAATACCAGCATCCTTTGAGGATGGTACAACAATTTCACCTAAGGAATCTCTTTAATTTATTGAAATGATTGACCTTTTAAAAAAAGATTTATTGACCTTTTGACAAAACTAGTCCTACAGCAACAGCCATACATCTGTAATGCTAGGTATGACCTTTCCCATCATATGATGGCCAAACCACTACACTCCTTCACCCTTTCTCCCGCATGGCGTAACCACTGCTGCCTGTCAAATTACACCCAATTCCTTTGGTCAGCAAAGGGAATCACTAAAAGGCTGTTTCTGAAGAGCAGAATGGTGTAATCTAAGATGCATATTAGCCCACATTTGGCTTTCCAAAGTGTATGTGCTAATTAAACCTACACAAAGGTCTGCAAGACTTTGAAATGAGAGTATATCCAAGACATTTGTGTTTTCTCTGAGATGTCTTTATATTTAAAATTAAAAATTAATTCTAATTCTGGTAACTACAATAAAATCTTTGTGGGGACAAGTTTCAAAGTTATTTTACATATAAAAAAAAGAAAATGTAGTTTGAAATATGGCTTGGCTCTATTTGCAGGGTCAGACCTAGATGAAACAGGAATATCCAATGCATGTTGGATGTTTTTTTCAATCCTCTTGGAAACTCAGCAACTTACATATGTAATAGACCTCAAGCAATGACTGAATAAAGAATGACAAATAGCTTAGGATTTGTTATGACAACTTTGACATAATAGCACTGTGCAATTTTTTTAACCATGCCTGACACAGCAACACCCTCAGGAAGAACATTTAACTTAACTATTTCACCACAAACAAGACAGCGCAGTTGAGGATCATGACAATACCAGTCAACACCAACAACATTTGCCAATTTTATTTGAGATACACAGAATACTTTATGTTTCAGCTGCAGTTTTCTGGATGGGTAGCATGATCTGGGCTCATGCATGTTTACATGGTCAAAGGCTTTGGAGTAAGCTGCAGTAAAGACTTTACTCCAAGTAAAGCCTAACAGAATCAAAAATTACTAATAGGGCTCTTAAGAGACTGGGATCTATCAAAAAACTGAATTTCAATTTATATATATTATTTCAATTTCAATTTATATAAATCAGAGGTGTTACAGACATGCAATGATGTACATGGCTTTCGAATAGACATAATAAAAAGGTGATAATTATTTCCACCAATTTCTTTACAAAGATTTTCTAACCTAATTTTACCCAAACACAATGTAGAAAGAAGTAAAACTCTCAAAATAAGAAGCAGCATAGAAGTCAAGTGCTTTTCATGAACACAAAGCTCTTTTACCCAATTATTTTTAAACCAACATCAATTGACTTTCAATATTTTTCTCCACAATTAATTCTATGACCATGCTTCGGAAAATCTGAAAAAACATCAATAATTAGATGCCAACCACTTAGAGTTGTGTGGAACTTGGTGGTTTCAGTTTGCAGGAGTGCAGGCAAATATATTAATATGTGTCAATCCACCATTTTCAGTTTGTGTTGATTTTTGAATAAGTTCAAACAGGCAAATGAATAAGCAGTCGAAACTTCTACATTTTACCTGGTTTCAGGTAACTTCATGGCCATGCAAATAAAAAGGCATATCTTCACAAATCAATAACATAAGAAGTTAGATGTTCAAAATCAAAAAGCAATGCAAGAAAATATCCATCATGAGGTTACGATGATTTACACCCAAACCCCAGGATCATGGAGGATATTAACCCTCTCTAGCACCATTACTCTTTGTATTCTAGATTCTGTAAAGTGGTGCAGGAATGTGCATTTATGATGCTATATAAAGGCCCCAAATGAGCATAATAGTAGTAGTAATTGGGGTCTCTTTAGATCCTGCCAGCATTCTATACCATCAGAGGTAAACTTTTTTTCTTTCTATACTTTCCATTCACCTGCATGTACCTTGGGATTGCAGCTCTTTGGATTATCACTGTTGTTGTCAGTGTAGCCAAGCCTGCTCTTTATCCAGCAAAAATCATGACTGATGCAACAGAAATAACAGCAAGGGGAGCTTGTTTTCAATAAGAGAAGTATGCCACAGAAGTAAAAACAATTGAAAAAGTCTGACTGCATTAAGATTTCTGCTGAGAACATAATCATTGCATTCTTCTATGAAGGAGTTAAAAGGAAAGAAGTCCCAAATTCAAGTAACTATAGGTACCACAGGTGGGAAGCTGTGACAGAGAAAAGAAGTCTAAAGAGATGAAAGTAAAGTAATAATGAAAAGGAGAAAGGAGACACTGGTAAAATACTGGTAGAAATAGAGAAGACAGAAAAGTTTGAAAACTGAGATGCAGAAGGAAGATAATACAAATGAGGGAAATAACTTTAGAATACAGGATGAGAATGAAGAACAAATTGATTACAGATGGACTGCAGGAGACATGATGAGACAGAGAAAAGAAAGGAGAGGGAATGTGGAGGTATCTAATTACAGAACTCATTGAAGGCAAGATAAAAATTACAGATGGAAATGAGAAAAAATTAAGAAAGGATGGTGTAAGAAGATGGAAATCCAAAACCAGAAAGGCAGGTATCTCGAAACGGGATAAATAATATCACTATTGTACAGGCTAAAGGCAGAATTAGGATTTGAGAAATGTTACAAGTAGGAATAGGAAAATTGTTTAAAAAAAAAGGTTAGGTACAGAGGTAGGACCCAAGATGCTATGAAAGATAGAAGACCTTAGGAAAGGAATGGGAATAAAAAGCAATAGATGAAGCAGAGACTTGGATGGAGACCTGAGTGCTAGCTGAGATGCATGCAAGCTCATCTTACCAGTCCACCACAGGTACTGAAGGAGGCGAAGGAGCCCGGGTAGCGGAGGACAGCACCACTGTAGTAGCAAGCTCTCTCAGGCTGCAACTGTGCGGCACTGGGTGGACTTCTGCCCTCACCCCCAAGCCGCTCTTCCACAGCAAAGCCAGGAGCCAGGAAGCGGCTGTCCCTCTTGAGCAGCAGGTAGAGTTCCCGAGCAAAAGCTGGGATCCTCAGCAGCACTTCATCTCCATCCTCTGCTGGAGGTGGGGGGCGGGGGGATGGTGGTGTTGGCAACTGAGAGGCAGCACCAGACCCCTGGGGCTGGGGGGACCAGTGGTAAAACTCCTGAGACTCATACTCATCCTCAGTGTCCTCTTCCTCTGCTGCCTCCCCTGCAGCCTGCACCTGCCCGTCCACCGAGGAGGAGACTGAACGCACCTCTCGGGAACTGCCAGCCACTGGGCTAGGTGTGACTGGGGCACTGAAAGTGCTGCTTCGGTTCCCACTACTGGGGTCGACGTTGCAACCCCCACCACCACCACTGCCACCCGTCGGCTCCTGCTGGCCCGGGCTCCACAGCGCAGGGAAGACTATCTCCCACTCCTCAGTCTCTTCTGAAGCATGAAGACCTGTTGGAAATTTGGCAGATGTTTTAAATGAGTGGAGCACTGAACAGCATACAGTGCCTGCTAAAAATCTCCCCTTTGCCCACCACAAGACGGTCCTTCTGACTCCTAGACCAACAAGCATGTCATGCAATATACAGTGGGGTTCCTTGTCTCCTTCATCTTACGCACAGCAGGGAGGCCAGCTGCTAGATGGGTCTGTGCCTGTTGATGTGTCTGGAACACACCAAGGCCCTGCAGAACACAGAGAAAGCCAGACTCCGAGCTGGGCAGAAGTCGTTTCTACCAGTAGCTGAGGATGCTCTTCCTTTTGATCACCACCTCCATGCCAGTAAACTTGAATAAACCCTTCATCATTTAGACAAAGCAACAACTTTTCCACATACCAAAAAAAAAAATATAAAAAAAAAAATTGCTGGCTAAAACCTGAACCAATTTTAAAATGTCAACCTTCTTCTCAGCATGCTGTGCAAGATCCACTATGCCTCCCAAAGTTCAGCCAAATATACACACACACACACACACCATGGTTGTACATTCAAGGGGCAGTTGCATGCACATGCTCTATCATGATCATTCTCATAATGAAACTGAATTAGAATCACTAACTACTGATGTCCGCATATCCCAAACACCCTACATCACAATACCACCTAAGTCCAGCATACTAGCGTTATGTTTACAAAGATGTGAGTAAACACAACCTCCACTAGCCTGAGGCAGGAAACAGTTTTATTTACACATTCATCTCACACTCTAGGAACAGCACAGCCGGGAGAGATGACAGGGCTGCTTGTGGAAATCAGGTCTCGTACAGTAGAGCGCTTCGCAGCGCACCCTCACAGCAGAGGCACGCATTATCTGATCATCCATCGGCTACGGGGGGCGAGAGCGGTTAACAATGGCCAGGTACCGCCACCGGCAGCCAGCGGGGCGCGGAGGCCGCCCGGGGCTCGGCCTGTCCCGCGAAAGGCGCGCACTTACCTGCGCCGAGTCCGCTTGACAGCACGCACAGCTGGTAGAACACGCAGCAGACGCGGCTCAGGCGCATCCTCCCTCCCAGCGCCATCGGCTCCGCGCCCGCGGGACGCCGGCTGGCAAGACACGCAGGACAGTGCCGGGTCGTGCTGGGCCGAGCGGGGTGTGCCGCGGGGCGCAGCCACCTGGGCGCCCGCGGAGACACTGCGGGAGAGCGCGAGTAGCGCGTCCCGGCGGGGAAGGCGGGCAGCACCGGCGGCGCGGGATGCGCAGCGCACGGCGGCCGGGCGTGTGTGTGTGTGTGTGTGTGTGTGAGTGCGTGTGTGTCTCTGTCTGTCTGTCTGTCTGTCTGTCTATCTGTCTGTGTGCGTGTCTCCGTGTGTGTGTGGGCGCGGGCAGGCGGGAGCGCGGCCCGTGCGCGCACACAGCGCCCGGCGGCGGGCGTGCCCCACCAGCAGTCTTGAACTGAAGACCAAGCTGAGCACAGATATAAATGCTGCTGTTAAATATTGCCTGTTGTGTTTTTGTTGGAGGCACAGAAAGCAGAACAAATGCCAGGCTTCTGCTTGTACTGGCTGTCTCTCTATTGTTTTGTTTCTGTGTCTGAGAGAAGACTGTGTCCAGAAAGAATACACTGAATTTTCTCCCCTGTTTGTCTGGCTTATCTGCACTTCAGAAGAGTCNCCCCGCCCGCCGCTCCCGTCCGAGAGGGGCGCGCACGGCGTGCGCCCCGGCGGCAGGAAGGGCTCCCCCCATCCCCGTCGCCAGCAAGGCGCTCAGCGGAGCCTTTGCCTAAATTCAGGGAGCAGCAGACACTGACCGCTTTAGCCTAGTTTTGTGTAATTTGATTCTAAACTCCTTCTGCCCCCACCACGCAACTCTCCATGGAAACCCATCACTTTCCACCCTGGCTCTTGTCAGCAGAGGAATGAGTAAATGAGGAGCTGAGCAAAAAGCCTTAGCTGCACATCTAGCATCAGCATGCACTGCAAAAGCAACAGGTAAACACGTCCCTCTAAAAGTCGGATTTTGTCATGATTTCTGCTGCTTTACCTATTGTTGTTGGTGTCAAAGGTGATTGCTGTGCCTTAGGGAAAGGCAGAACAATCCAGTGCGGTCAGGAAAGCCGTCTGAGCCGTTAAGGGGAAGTTTAGAAGTTGTAAGAATTCTTTCTAGAAGTTAGCTGAGTAAAATGAAAAGCAAAACATACAAACAAACAGAAATCACGTGTTACAGCTCCAAATAAAAAACACGTTTAGACTCCACAGAAGCCAAATGCAGCTGGCTTTTGGGCTTTGCTCTGCTCAATAGCTGCTTTAAATGTACGCTGCATGGCTAGGTATTCTCAGCTAACTCCAAAGAGGATTTTTGATTAGTTGTTTCATTTCATAGGGGGAAAAGGTTATCATACACTGGTCTTTTTCTTTCTCTCTTTT
>VYXF01011775.1:0-11387 GCA_013397295.1 Polioptila caerulea | reverse complement strand
TTTTTTTTTTTTTTTGCATTTGAGCCAACTAACACTGAGCAAAATCAGAAGAACTCAGTGAAAACAAGATGAATTGATTAGGAAGAGAGAAGCTTTTCAAGGCTGCAAACTGGTATTTGCCTGATAATTAGGTGACCTTAAAAAGCATTTCAAGGGAAGCTTTGTTTTCCAAATAAATAACAGCATATGTACTAATTTACAGGGGAATTAGTTAATAGGCCAAATCCTGCAACCTTTACACAGCCACAATTCTCCTTACAACTGATCAGGAAGTGCTGCAAAATATGGTTTATAAGCCCCTCTGAGAATCTGACATACAGATTCTGATTTTACTTTTGTTATAATAAATCAGAATTAAAGGCAAGATGCGAAAATACACAGAGAGGACCTTTACTCTGCATACAGTTACATCACAAAATACATAAATGGATAACAAGCTAGACTAAGGTAAAAAGATATGTCATGTGAATATACTTACTTTAAAGTAAGTATACTTTAACTGTGAATTGCTGTAACTGTTTCTAGTCTGCTGAAGTTGTTGGTTCCTTTGGACAAAATTCTGCTTCTCTTATTTATATGTATAATCTTACTAAAAAGACAAAAACAGGTTTTGACAGTAAGGTAAGGAGAACTTGACCTTCTCAATACAAACTGCAAAGGGAAAAAAACATTTTAGAAAATGCCAATTGAGAAAGACTTTAATATGTTTGACTTTATCACTAGTCAGAGAAAAAAGAACATTTCTAATAATTCTCCACTTATGAATACAGGGCAGGCTAAAATCAACATGGAGCTGCTTCTTTTGTTTATTTTATGTTTTGTTTTTCTTTTTCCAATAGTTGAAGTAAAAGTATAGGGGGAAGTTCTCTATGTTTAAGTTTGGGGAAAGTACGCTATAAAATAGAGCCCCTACTGGTGTTCATTAGTTTTAACAGAGTCTGGTCATAGGTTAATGCTGGTAGATGATATTGTAACCCACCACATGCTAACTGTCGTCACTGTGAGGCTAGTGCAGGGAAGTCTATGTGTAAGAGAATAAGAATTAAAGGAACAAAACAATTCTTTCATACAGCACTTAGTTTGCAGACAGAATAATATTGCATCTGTGTGTACTCTGCAAAAGACTATTTTCTTAATCACAAAGCCATTCCAACTATGCAAAATAGTTTTATTTTACCAAAGATATGGTACAGGATGTGTTATTAACTATATGTTTGTAAAACTGGAAGAAATAGCATCTTTAAACTTGATACAAAGCAAAATGAAAAGAAAGATTGTTTGCCCCAGTAAATTCTTAAAACTGCATTACCTGTCTGAAAGGTCAGAGTCTTTTGGCATTTCAAGGAATTTGTGTAGAATCACAAATGTAAAGCATGTGTTAATTTGTAAAATATAACAATGATTCAGACTATCTCACTGACATGAGGAAAAAAAAAAAAA
Source organism: Polioptila caerulea (assembly GCA_013397295.1). Classification (NCBI taxonomy): domain Eukaryota; kingdom Metazoa; phylum Chordata; class Aves; order Passeriformes; family Certhiidae; genus Polioptila; species Polioptila caerulea. Next base: position 9,947 of record VYXF01011775.1, on the reverse strand, counting down.
AAAAAACAGAAAATGAAGTAAAGAATATGTCCTTGTCAGTCTTTCCTGACTTGGATAAATCAGCCTAATTTTGTTGAAATCTATATAAATTTGGGAATTTCCTTTTGTTTAGTCCTCCCTGATGTTAAATTCACAAAACTGTGTCATCAATTCCTTAAGGACTGTCAGGGCAAGGGTTCTCCCAGGCCCCATCACAGGCTTACTTTTAGTTTCTCTAGTATGCCATGATCCTTTATAATAACTGATAACAAAACACAGACATCTCAAGCCATTTTTCTGAAGACATCAGTATGATTCTTCAACCTCCACGTCCCGCACCCCATGGTTTTATTTAAATCTGTGCTGCAGTTGCTGTCTTACCTTACATAAGCATGGGCCAAAACCCTGCTTCGCTCAGACCCTCATTTCATTCACTATCTGTTAGGAGTGATTTATTTCTGAGAATTAAGGTACATATGGACAAATCATTCTATTGAATTCAAAATATCAGCTTCTAGCAATATAAACACCACCATCAGTCAGAGACTTTCCTTGGTTTGTTTTTTCTCCTTACTTAATCATTTAACTGGTAAAGCTTATTCAAGTTTATACATACAAAAATGTTTTAAGATTGCCTCAGTTTTGCATTATATACAAGATTTCCTCCAGTAATTTTTACCAGAAAAACACAAACCTTTAATCCTCTTCACAAGGATATAGTTATTATTTTTTGCTTATGCTTTAGTATAACTATTGATGATAACATTGATTTTTAAAAATCTCTAAGTATTTTTGTTTCAGATTTTTACAACTTAAGAAAATATTCTGAATGAATGGAAAACAATTCTGTTTTGAGTGGTGCTTACTACACTAAGGTGCTACTACATTAAGGCCACATATCATATGTCCTCTGAGATTAGAAACAGAAACTCACATCTTCCCATTTCTGGGGTGCTTTGCAAATGTTATCTCAGTCTAAATAAACTTGTTTCGAAGAAGACTGAACAAAATATCTTCTGATGCGCAAGATACACATTAACCAATGCTGCAAATTTTCTCCACCTAAGTATGAATAAAAGGAAGCTTTTTCCCTTTTAGAAAATGTTGTATTCGCCATCTCTTCAACTGAACAGTGTCCGTTAGCTCACGAACTCTGAACATTTAGTCTGTAATTCTATACTGTTATTTACATGCTCAGCTTGAAGGGTTTATGTAAAAGGTATGTATTTAAGACCACTTCAAACAACTCTTTTGCAGCTCTTACTACAGAGCAAATCTTACAGTTACATCTGAACTCAGTAGTACAATCAGATGAGCTGCTGAGTAAGATAGGTGTCAAACTGTTGTGAGCTTAGTACCACAACTGGTTTAAAGTGCATCAAATTTACGAGGGTAAAGTTAAGCCCATGGCAGCTCAATGTCATTATGTCACACCACTATTTCTTAGGATTTAGTTGAATTTAGTAAACTCAATGGAATTTACTAAATTCGGCAAAATTTATTCCCAAGTTGTTGCCTTGTAAGTTACTTCTCAAAGTCATATTGATCAATTTTTGGATAGTATTAGCTAAAAATTTGCTGTCAACACATGATTTACTCTATTTATTTAGAATGCTTGGCCAAGTCACCACTTAATTAGATTAGGCTTTCACAGCTCTTTTATTATATCCTTTTAATTTAGTGATTCCTTTTTCAGAAAAAAAAATTATGCTTGGAAATTGTTTACATTTTGGCAGAAAGCTCAGCCTCTACAATGGAAGGTAGTAAAGTGCTCAAGCTGAAACCATTTTAAAGACACCAAGGCACTCTATGTGAACCTGAGTTCCACACAACTTCCCAAGCTAAAGTTTTCCCTCAAAGTGAAGCTTCCTCAGATTTCTTAACTGAATCATCTAACATGCAAATACTTCTCCAGACCAGTTATGGGGAACAGGCTACTTCAGAATGATCAACAAATAATTCCCGTTTTTGGAACATCTTAAAGGGGCAAGACTTCAAATTTGAAACCTGCAGGTCATCTCTTAGAGAAAAAAAAAAAAAAAAAGAAGTTAATTTCCAAGAATCACAGAATCATTGAGCATGAAAAAGAGCTCTGAGATCATCAAGTCAAACCTTTGCCTTTGGAGAGTATAGAAAAGATGCTATGGCAGACTATTCATGGAGAATCATTCACATTGTTGATTAACATTGTGTAATTCTTGACAATTACATTTTAAAATAATACAATAATCATCTTTTAGAACATATCTTCAAAATGAAAATAGTTTAGAACCACAGTATAATTTCTAAGTGTATATGAGCACATGGAAACATTAACTACTGAAAAAAATAATTATGGAAAATACCGTTATAAAGGGCTTAATGGACACAAATTTTCACAGTGAAGGGAAGTCTTTCTCCAAAATAAAGATAATTAAACTTAACTCCCCTTCCAAACTGTAAGAATAGCTTAGAATAACAAAGAATTTTTCATCACCAAAAATGATGGAAATGCTTCTTGTAGGAAAACTATCTCATTTGTAGGGTCGGTACTTAACAAAAAACTCTCTTCTAATTCATATTAGAAACAAAATCAGGGAATTTGATAAGGTGACTTAATGTTCTCTCTGCCCACACATTCTGCTTCCTACCTTTAAAGGAGGTAAGGACAGAGAGCTGAAATACAAACCTTACAAGAAAAGAAAATTTTTGGTAGGAACTGTAAACATCTGTGGCTTAGTACAAAGCTGACCTTTCATGATAAACCCAGAATTATCGGCAACTACATTAATTTATTAGTGAATGTTAGGTAGATGTCTGCTATGTTTAAATTAGTAAGTTTAAAATATTCGATAAACCAGTTATCCTAGCCCTACTAGTCAGCTAGCCTGCTTCAGAATTTATTCAGGTTTTATGCAGAAAAATGGACCAATCATGTCAAGTGAGTTAAAAATACTTTCCATTGCTTCCATACACAGTTTGGATGCTAAGTGGTATTACCATCATACTCTATTTACAGCATTTTCTCTTCCGAAAAAAAAATCAACCCCACTTTTTCAGTCAAGGGATCAGTATAACTCTTTGTTCTTTTTTCAAGCCTATAAACTTGAAAAAATAATGAAGAATGTAGGACTGGGAATGATAATATGAAAGGCAATGCAGGAAAATATGGTATGACATGAAGTATGGCTGCAAGAGATGTTTAAAAAACTGAGTAAGTTCTAGAGTTTCAGACACTTAAACTGCAGTTTATCAGTATAGATGCATTATCATTTTTATTATGTAACAATATCTTTATTATGCTTCTAACCCACACTGAGAAAAAGAAGACAACAGGGAGGAGAATGGATCCTGGATCAGCAGAAGCAAGTGAAGCAAGGAGAAGCAAGTGTAGAGGTGATTGAAAACTGCTTGAGAAAACGAAGTCAAGTAAAACAAGAGGATATAGAGAAGGTCATGGGATTCCACTTCAAAAGCTGTGAGTAAATCAAAGGAAGCTGCAAAGTAGTTTCCTTGCTGTTTTGTAAGGTGAGGCATACCAATAGCCTTGCTTTCTGAAACACATCTTTCTTTCTGTGTAGGTTTAAAGAAAGCATTCAATAACAGAGCTAAACAAAGACAATCACTGATTTCTAGATACCATCCCTCAGCTTCTTACCTATCTACAAGCACTGAAGATGTCAGAAAACCTTAGAAATGAAGTTAACTAGTCTCCCAGTCATTATTCATTTAGATGACAGTGTGAATATCCTATTTGCGCTTTCCTTTGCCACAGGAGAGAAAGACTTCATTATAGCTACCAGATAAAAAGCAAACATTGTAGAAATGATTTATTTTCTCCTATCTAAAGGATTTATTCATAAGAGCTGCTGTGTGGTAGCTTGCAGAACAGGCTGCCTTGCTCTTTTAGCCTCTGTAACTGGGAAACCCATTAAGACCACATGAGTTGTCAAAGCATACGGTATGTTACATACCGTATGAGTACTGTCCACAGGCACTCGCTTTGAAGGCAGGCCAATGGCAAACAGTGGCACCAGGAGACCAGCTAAAATATAGAGAAATCAAGGTGACAGCACATAAAACACAAGTTGTGCAAGACCTCTGTTAAACAGGCAAAAAGCCAAGAACACATGGCTAAAGGGTTTCCAAACTACTCTCTAGAACGCTTTTGCTTGAACAGAGGTGGAAAAAAAAACACTGGCATCTTATGAGATGTTCTAAGTTTTGCTTAATAACTCTTGATCTCTGCTTCACTCTCTCTACCATTATGCTGAGACAGATAATCATAAAAGTGCGAAACTTGGTGTATTTAAGGCAGTAGAAATAAACAAATTGGCAAGACACACACTGGTGATCGTGTCCCTGGCCAAAAGTAGGAATTGTCAGTCAACAGAGAGCTCAAAGATCTCCATTGTGGAAGAGAATCAGTTTCTGTTTCCAGAGATCGCTGAAGATTAAATTTGCTATATATCATTACTATCTAAAAAGTTCAGTTATCCAGTAAAATGCTATATATTGTCAGAAAACTTTGGGATTATTTATAAATACTTTTTCTGAATGAGCTGATGTAAATCTGGTCCATGATTGCTCCTGAATTTTCTCCCAGTGTAAAAGCTTGTAGAACAAGTATTTTACCTCCATGCCTAAATAGCCACATAAGCCTAATTCATGTATGATATGAAGGAAACAGGTTTCAACGTATTCAACATAAATACTACTTTATGACACTTGAGACTGATACTATATCACTGAAAAAACAAGAAGGAATGGTTATCCAGACAAAGAAGACTAGCAGTTGTTCTAATAGTAAGAAATACGTGAAATAGTTTTCCTATGAGTAGAAATGTTTCTGATAGACAATCAAAGTAATCATTTATTACTAATCCACTTACGTTGTACATAACCCTACTTTTAAATGTCCTGCTGTTATAGCCTTCTTACAGTTTTAATCTACTTACATGACTGAAAGATACAAAAGCGTATTTTCATGGTAATTTTTGGTGGAAAAAAACACATAAACACAAACTAGTGATCTGTTGAAAGCTACACAAGTTGAATTTAAAGTTATATCCATGATTCTATGATCTTTCACTTCCAAGCAAGTGTCCTAGATAGCAGAACCAGTTATTTTAATATTTATGCTAAATAAGATAATATCAACCCAAGATATTATAAATTCAGTAATTTCATGAACAAGTAAGGTCATCTGCACTTTTCCTCTCCACCCATCTCTTACCTTAAGTTTGAAGGAAGGGAGAGGTGCAGGCTCTAGAAACATATTATTAGGGATGGCTGATTTAACAAGATCCGTGTCAGTGGGACAGTTTTTCAGAGAAAATGAAACTGGCTTAATCTTTTGTACAAATTTTTCATAAATACACTCAGAAGATGGGCTTAAAGGGTTTAAACAAAGCCTATATGGCCTATGCTGCCAAAAGAAAAAAAAAAGAATATACTTTAACATGTAGCAGTAACCCGAAAAAGGTAAATACTTGCAGAATACAGATGAGAGAATGTTGGTGAGTTGTTTTTTGCTTCAGGAAACCTGTGTTTGGTATTTGCACATTGGTGCCAAAGCAGCACCTCCTGTTTCATTCTAAATGTAGCAGGATTTCTTTTTACTTTACTTATCCCCTCATTCATCAGTCTGCACATATTAGAAGAAAGTCTTCCTTTGATCTTTGGAAATAAAGACATCTCTTCTGCAAAACTATTTCAAAGCCAAAGAAATAATTTTTGCAAAGCAGTGAAGAAACCTGGATGTGGGCAGAGAGATGGAGGCTTTAAAATACCATCTGCAAGGTGCCAAATTCAAAGAGTGTGGTCCCTTGACTGGTTAAATAGCTACCTGCTTTGTAACCAGGTGTTCTAGGACAGAAAGCCTCTTACTAATTGAGGCTGGGAGCTATGAAGGCAAAAAACTTACTCAGATAAGGACTCAGGTAAAAAAAAAAATTACTCAGGTAGGACTCTTCCCATTTAATCAAAATCCTAAATTCAGCTTTAAACCAATGGTTGCTCAGAGGAAAACTGAGCATTGAGGTTTAGCTTAGTTCTGACAAGGAAGATAAATATAGTTTATATTGCATTTACCCCATGATAGCTGTAGCTTGTATTTCACAATCTATATAAAAGCATCATTGTTATTGCCTGTTTTCCACTTGATCTTTTTAAGAAGGTAGATCTGTTTTAATTCCTTCATGACTTGAGGTCATGAAGGTTAGAGTACCTTAAGGAATGTATGTTGTTTCACAAGCTACGAGGACCATATAGTTTATATTCTCTTTTAATATGACTTCCAGAGAATAGGAGATGAAGGCGCAGCAAAAGCAAACAAGGATATAGTTTGACTGGAAGAAATTATGTGCAAACTGACTAAATAACAAGCTCTACCTATAACTGTCCCTGATGACCTGTGAAATGGCTATGTCACTGGTGGAAAACCCCAAATGAGCAAGTTGCCCCTTCTTTTCCCCATTTTGACCAATGAAAAAGCCAGTGAGAATGACCACTGCTTCATTCAGAAAAGGGGCAAAATCTTCCCCTACTTTTAGGCACTGCAGAACATATTGCACTAAACTGTTTAGTACTTAGTCCACAGAGGGTCAGCACTTGTTGAACAAGCAAAACACAAACGTGCAGTTCAGATGTGGCTGGCAGTGGAGTGTCATCTTGCCCATCTTTACACATCATAATTTTTCCCAACTTGCTCTTCTTTTTTTAAATACTTTCCACTATAAAAATCAAGTGGTTATTCTGATAAGAAGTGCGATTCACAAATGCAAGCAAAAGTGATAAATTAATGAGGAGACAACCAAAAATCTAAAGAAAAAAAAAAAAAGGAAGGGAAAAAGGGAAAAAAGTGAGAAACATCCTTTTCCCTTTAATAGTTATGAGTTATGCAAGGATTCTCTGGTGACTCTCTAGCAAACCAGCTTTCAGCTTGAGGGCTACTGAAGTTTTGCTCCTGCTTTAGTATACTACAGGGCTTTGGAAAGACATACTATTTTAAGGAATTTAGGATATTATGTAAATCTTCTGCATGTTCTTTTCTAAAGAAAAGTTTCTCTTTAGAGAAATTATTCTCACTTCCAACTTTGAAATTATTAATTTAAAATTCCTAACATCAATCAGTAGGTTGCATTGTTTATATTCCTGAGATCCATCAGTAGTTTGTCTTCTTTAAGAATAATAATTGCTGTCATTGTTTCTAGACAAATAGATATGCCCATCTACTGCCCACCTAGCAGTAGATGATAAAGCTCGAGGTATCTTGGGGCTTGACCTTGAAAAAAATTATCTCCTTTTGTTTTACTGAGTATTCAGATATAAATTGTGTGTTTTAATAGCTCAGTGGAGACAGTCATATATTAAAGAGATTGCTCATTTTCTGATCCTCAAATCTTCAGGGTGACATCAGTTGAAAGTCATCTTGATGTCTTTTATTATCCTGTTAATTTTTGCTTGACTTTTTCCTATGTCTTCTTATGTCTCCTATGAAAAGATTTCATTAGATATTTATTTAATTTATTTGGTTAAGAAAAATAAGTAAAGCAGCAAGAAAATGGTGATTGTAAGAAAACATACTGCATCATTTAAAATATATTTTAATCAATAAAAATCATGAAAGACATATATATAATGAAGATAAGTAAAAACCCCCTTTAAGAAAGCAAAAGCCATCAGCTAAGGAGTGTTGCAGTCAAGTTTCCCAGTGAAATAAATGCATTTTCAATTTAGTAAAAAGTGAAAGTTCAATTAAATCTATTTTGTATAAATAAATCTTTCATAGAAATACTGAACTCAGTTATCTTTAGTTGAGACACCTTCCCAATTTATCAATTACAAAATTCTTATGAAGCATTTCCAATTTTATATACAGTGAAAAAGAGTGATCTGTCCTTTTTGGTGGTAACATAGTTGTCTCTTTTAAGCACACTTGACATGTTCACAGAAGGGTGCAAGTTACTGTGTATTTCTATATTCTTTTCCGGTGTCTTTTCAAGATAAGAGTGTTCTTTCTTAACCCTTATGTCTGCATGAAAATAATGTTCCTGCATTGTATAAATATCTTTCAAAATGTCTTTGATCTCCAGAGTATCTAGCCTTAACTTCTGAAAAAGCACCTATGTGAAACAATGTGTTTTAAAACAGTGAGAAAAGCAGTCGTAGAAGAACTTCAGAGGACAAGCTGCATAAAATGACTGAGAATAACTGAACTGAACTCTGCTAGAGGGAGCTCTGCAGCTACACATTTACTCAAGTGAACTTTAAAAGAATTTGCAGTCTACCTACTGTTTTAGACAAAGTTAGTCAAGACTTGGGGCTAGCAGCTTAAACAGTAGTAATAACTAGAGCACACACAGCCTGTAGGTCATGGCATATCATCCACAGCAACCAGATTTCAACGTGCCAAACAGCTAACCTCAGGACCAGCTGAAGCCAACTTAACAGGATGTGGTATCATATAAGATGACCACTTAACAGCCTCCTAGTAAAACAAAACAACTACCTAAACAAACAAACAAAAACAAACAAAACAAAACAAAACAAAAACCAACCAAACAAACAAAAAAACCCCAAAAAATCGAACAAGTAGAAAACCAAGGAGATCCTGGATCCTAATAATATTATTATGGGTCCAGCCTATGCCTTGAGGATGGGATGGGGAGCTTAGATGCTAAGAGCATAATTACCCAGCAATTTCTTTGCTTGTAGTCTGTTATCAGAAGCACTGTGCTTGAGCTTCAACAACTCAACTTGTTAATAAAAACAACTTTCAGCTTATTGATCCAGTGGAAATCTGGTGTTGAACCCTGTTATGGTGGCTGGCATGTGTAATTCCCACATCACTACACAGAATTATGATAAGTTAAGGTTGCTAATGATCTGTAAAACAATAGGTTTTGCTTTGAATTTTTTTTTTTTTTCAGTCAAATTAGTGTCTGCTCTTAAGAGTTGTATCCTGAAATGATAGTTCTGTTATGGATTCAAGAATGCAGATAATATTTTATAAAAAGATACAAACTTTCTTTTGTATTTTCAAGCCTACTTGTAAATAGAGAAAACACTGTTGCACAAGAATGCAGTGAAAAGCCTGATACTGTGTTAGGCAAAACATTCATTGCTTTTAGGGTAGAATCAGACAAATTATATGAGCTCTAATAAAGTTACAATTTTTACTCATGTGCTTTTAGCTGGTCAAGAATTCAACTCCTTTTCTTGTTTAGGCCTATAAATTAAGAGTCAAATTGTCTTGGTGCGTTTCTTCTGTTCATTCCTTGGAAAGTCTACTTCTTATGCACTGTTCAATTTGCTGCCTCCTTACAGCTGTACTGCCACAACCTCTCAGCGTCTGCTTTGCATTAGCAGGCCCTGGCTTTGCTAGCAGTCAAGGCAGCACTAAATTCTCGTGTGTGGAGCAGCCTCACTGCAAAACCTGTGTGAGGCAAGAAAATGTTCTGATGTTTTACCATGCTGAACGTTCTAGCCACTAAACTGTGCTGCTAGCAGAGCTAGTTAAGGCTTGTTTCAGAGGACTGTATTCGACACTGCAGTGCTATGCACAGAGGTGGCCCCGAAACAAAAGAAAGTACAAATTTAAAAAGTGTCTTAAGACATCTTTTTTTGTCACAAACAGAGAGTAAAAAGAAGGTTGCTTGTTAGTGCTTTTGCTTTTAGTTTATCATATTACTGACTACTGTCTGAATCTACCTCCCATATGCATATTACTGAGCAGAAGATAGAGCTAAGTGTTAAAAATCAGAGGAAAAACCCTGATTATTACAATATATTAGTGACAGGCTTCAGCTTCCTGCACTTTACTTATAAGTAAACTTTACTGTAAAACTTCATTGAATACAACCTATCAAATGGTTCCAGGAAGAGCTTATTCCAGTGAATAAGAGAGCATATAAGCAGTTAAAGGAAAATGAAAGGACAGAATTAAAGAATTTTTAAAATGGGAAAATACAGACGTTGTAATTTAG
>VYXF01011773.1:1453048-1542954 GCA_013397295.1 Polioptila caerulea | reverse complement strand
TGGTGGGGCAGGATCCCTTCGCCCGCTGGCAGAGTAACCTCCCGTCCCCTCCCAGGCTGTGCACAGCAGCTGCAGACCCGAAAACCACGAACTTCAGCTCAGGGTAAAAGGTCCTCCCAGAAACCGAGCTGCGGTTTGTAGTTTGGATGGCAGGGGCAGCAGGAGGCACTGTAAGGGAGCCCGGAGCACACCTCGCAGGGAGGAGGGACCGCTGGGGTTCTCCGGGCTTTGCGGGGAGGAAGGGGGTCTTGCTCTTGGCAGCTGTTTTTTGTGTCCCACCTGAAACCTTCACAGCTTTCAGCACTCACTGTTGGAGGTGCTGCAGGAGCGACACCTTCGGAGGTGGAGATAAGGACAGCCAGCTCTTGGCTTCAAACTAATCCATGCCCAAAACAGCAGAGAAAGTGCCTCTTTCATCGGAGCCTTTCTTCTCTCCAAAGCAGCTGAGATCTGACTTAAAAAAATCTCGTCTCCAGCTGTGATGATTGATGGGAGAGCCTCCAGAAAAAGGACTACCCAGTGCAGCTGATGAACTACAGGAAACTGTAGTTGAGATGCCCGAACGTCCCCATTCATCTCCACGGGGAGCTGACGCCCACAAAGGCTTTACAGGCATTAACTGCTTCTCAGCATGTTTGCACATGAGAAACTGAGCAAAGCAGCACTCTGAACCTGCAAGTGGCTTCCAGTGTAGGCCAGGCTTAGAAAAACACGTGGCCTCCTCCCTCCTCAGCTTCTCCATAGGAAAAAAGGTACAAAATGGATTAGATGGGCTGAAATGCCAGCCAGGAGGGCAGAAAAAGTGCATGGAGCACCACAAGGAATTGCCTTTTTAAAAGCTCCCCTCTGAGATGTGTTTGCTCACATTCACTCAGGATAATAAACTTCATTTGGAAACAGCTTCTCTCCTGAGGTGGGTGGTGGGTTCTAATTATGATCCACTGCTTTATTAAAGCCAAATGAGGCCCTTCAATGCAAGGAGCTTTTCCCTCGTTGCAGTTGGAGGCAGGAGGGAGGGAAGCAGACAACGAGGATGGCTAATGTGAGGCTGGGGAATGTGGTGGTGTGATGGAGGCAAGCTGCCATGAATCCCCTTGGGAGGACTTTGCATGGAATCCAATTATTCCTGGTACTCAAGGGGTAGATGGTAGCACCAATGGCTGAGGCAAAAGAGAAATAAAAGGCAGGGTCTGTGGCAAGCAAAGGGTCAGGTCAGAAGCTGGGTAAGCTGGATGGAAGATCCTGGCCCAACTGGATCCTGTTTTCTTTCTGTGGTGCTGGTGACATGCAACCAGTCAACCAAGCAACAACCTTCCCCTCTTTGTTGTCCCCAGCATTATTTAAAAGCATAAATCTGTGTTATTTCTTACAGGATGTGATGCAGTGCTCTCACAACAGCACAGCACGGGATGGATGGCCAAAATGCCAGCTAAGGGCCAGGCCCACAAATAGCCCGCTGAGACCAAATTTGTACATAATCAGTTTTTTCTCTAAGCAACAGGAGAAGGGAACCATCAAGTAATTAGGTAGAAGAAATTAAGCGTCCTCTGTGTTCTGTTTGATAGGACAAGACCTAGCTGGCACCCTTAGCTGCAAAGGAGAATATTAAAAAACTAAACCTATTTATGTATCCATGCTGCAAGAAAAGAGAGAGGTTGGAAGTGCAGGTTAGAAAACATTTCTCATTAATCTCTGGAGATGCTTGGGGCTATTTTGTGGCCCTTGTGCTTTGTTGTTGAGCAGCAAACCCTTCAACAGCTCGTGCCTGATCCGGCGCTGTGCCTCACTGCAGGAGGGGGACTAGCAACCTCTTGAACCATCTCTCTCAAGCACATGGCTATGATCTCATGCTAAACTAAAAGGAGGCTAATCTTAGCATAAATTTGCACTTATCCCATCTTTCATAAGCATAAAATGAAGGTGGAACACAGAGCACTTGCAGGAAGGCAGTGTAGCAGGGAAGATTAAATGCAGGAACTGACAGCAGACTTGGCAGCATCCGCTCTGGCACTCTGCTTCCAGGGAAGGCTGGGCCCAGGAGCTGCAGGTGAAGGAGACACCCTCAGCCATGCTGGGGGGCTGGGCAGCAATGGGGGAACCCCCCCAAACCCTGCAGGGGGACTGAGCCTGCTCTCCTGGCTGCCAGGAAATCCTTGTCTGGATAACATCAAAAGGAACAATTTTAGGAGGCTGTGACTGCATCTCAAATGCTCTTTTGACTATTTAAAGTGTTCTGTCTGCTTGTGTNCAGCCATGCTGGGGGGCTGGGCAGCAATGGGGGAACCCCCCCAAACCCCTGCAGGGGGACTGAGCCTGCTCTTCTGGCTGCCAGGAAATCCTTGTCTGGATAACATCAAAAGGAACATTTTAGGAGGCTGTGAATGCATCTCAAATGCTCTTTTGACTATTTAAAGTGTTCTGTCTGCTTGTGTCACAACCAGGTAACTTTTATGTAATTATTCTCCCCTCCTGAATAACTGAAGAGATAGAGATCTCTTTCTCTCCAAATACATACATATATGTATATGTGAATATATATATATTCACACACAGTATCTGTGTACTACAGATGCTCCCCTACGTTGGTGCACACCTACATCCTGATCCTCCCAGTTCTCACCAAATTTGGTTTGTTTTTAGATTCAGTTCTGATACAAGCAGATGGGCCTCACGACTGTTAATTCAGATATTCTGCAGTCAGATGCAAGTATCTCACATTCAGAGAATAATTCAGGTAGTTTATTTCCTACAGACAACATACATCATCTAGGGAAGGAAACCAGATTAAAACACACACACACCCTGGTGCATTGCAGGCTACTTATTTCTGCAATAATCACTCCTACTTGTCAATACAAGGATTGCTGTTGTGTGTAGTTAATCACAGAAATAAATTCTAATTCAGTAATCTCAGTGCATACATTAAAACCCAAAAAGCACTTGAAGTATTTGCCAGTTTATTTGTATTAGTTTAAAAATTGGCAGCAACGCTATCTTCATGGTACAAAATGATTTTTGGCTTGCTGACAAAACCTGCTACAAGTCACTTGATCACTATTCATGTTGTCTCTATTGACCAAAAAGGTACCTTCAGAAACAAGGCCTGTCAGTGGTGTAACTGCACTTATGGTTGAGCAGAAAATGGTTCAAAGGACACATTTGGCAGAAGCCACAGACACAGGCCAGAGACCCAGTCCCTCCAGATCTGATATCCAGAGGTTTCATTCCATTGACAGAAGAATACAGCAGCCGCAGCTGGGCTTGGGGTGTCTGATGTGGCTCAGGTGCCTGCAGGATTAATTCACAGCAAAGGCAGGGGAAGCACTTCTGGAGAGCACTGGGAAACAACAGGGCTCCTCCTTGCTCCTTTGAAATGACAGTGGGGCAGTGTCAGGGCACAGCAGGTCCTCCCACGGTGTGAGAAGTGGAACAGAGAATTCCGCGTGGCAAATGGGATCTGCAGCCAACAAGACTTTTAAAGGCAATATATGCTGCAAAACCCCGATGGTTAAGACAATTAAGTCCCAAGACTGTTCCAAACAGCTCCAGCTTTAGGATTTTAAATTATTAAAATCATGTCACTGAATCAAAAAAGGTCATTAAACCCAAGCTTCTGTATTCTGCTTCAGCTACAATTACGAAGCAGGCGGTCTGTAGAGGAAGTATGCTTTATATGCTCAGTGTCAACTAGCTTGGAACACAGCAGTTTAAAAATTATTACAGATTAAAAGTTAGTGGTTGATTCTTCAGCACTCCTCCTTCCAGTCACTTCTTGCACTATATTCTCACTGGTATCTTGTTCTGACTTTTTAAAAAAAGAGATCAGAGCACAGTTCCATTTACATGACTCATCAGGTGTTCTTCTGGGAGCTAAAAACAAAAATAAAATTTAATTACTATTATATAGTACTGCAGGCAACTTTCAGGCTGAATTACAATCAAATGTCATTTGGAAACATATGGCATAATATGGGATTGGCTTAAATCCACTATTTCAAGATCTTTAGAAAAATAAAGCACAAATATTGAAGGCCTTCAAGAAGGCACTGACCTTTGGTCAATCATTCTTTTCAGAAGAGCCCATTTACTTCTCCTGACACTGGGTCCAGGTCTATATCATAGAAGCAGGGTCTTGTAGGAAGTCCTGGCATAGTGCTCATCTGGACAACAAGAGATGGAATGTTAAAGTGGCAGCAGCAGCATTTTGTGCACAACATCCAGTACTGGAGACCCGGATGGCAACAGCTCCCTGGACACCAACAGACCAGAGAATGAAGGTCCATGATGGTCATGGACTGTTTTGAAGCACCCCATGAGAACCAGGAACTCCTGGCTCAGTAGACAAAGATTTTGCTTTTTGTGATGAGGATTAAGTTTGGTTTCTGCAGCTGCAAGTAACTGAGCCCAAGATTTGCAAAGTATGTAGCTGACCAGTTCTCTGTTGGAGGAGTGTTCATGGACTTTGCTGTGATGAGACAATTACTTCTGGTAGTTTTCTGGGTATTAAAGTGAAGATACAAATTTTAACACAACTTTCCTGGCTGTAATGTCTCACTTGATTACAATTCTTTGAGAATCTAGAACTAGACATGTTAAATAATTAGGAATAATTACTGCTCATGAGACATTTTAAATAGTTTGGTGTTTGTTTTGTTTTTTTGAAACTGGGATAAAGCTTAAACAGAGATGAAGAAGTCAGTTCTGACTGGAACATGCTCAGAAGGGCTGTGCTGGAGCAGAACTGAACCTCACAAAGCAGCTGCCAGCACTACTGCCTAGGGCCAGTCCTCTGCACTTGTCCCACTGCTGAGTACCCACTTTCAGGGATGCAGAACACAAGGCTGGCAGGAACTACACTTGGCCTGATTTATTCTTGCAGCTGACAGCATCTCCCGTCCCCTAACTCAGCATTTAGCCCAGCAGCACACACAGGCTGAACATGGTCTCTACAAGGGTGGACAGCTTGTGACCATGTTTGGTAGTTTGTGTCAGTGGTCATTAAATGCTTTTATAAAAAGGGAGAACTTGAAAGGTCTCATTTTCTATCTGCATCACCCTGCCTCAGCTTTCACAGTCAGTATTGTTATGCCTGTCTCCATTAGATTAAAGATCTCTTTGGCAACCTGGTATTTTCTCCCTGAGCAAGTATTTTGCACGCTAATCAAATTACCTCCCCATCTTCCTTTTGATAATAAGCTAAGCAGCAAGAAGGCAAAGCTCTGTTGGTGAGGTCTTTTCTGCAGTTCTCACTGTTCAGGGAGCTTTTGTAGTCCCAGCCCATTTTCCTTAGCCATTTACAAGTGCTAGCACCAGTCCCACATGTACTGTGCCACTGCAAGTCTTTCATGGGTTATGCAGAGGTAAAAATCACCTAAAGTCCCCTCTGTGTAATGAATTCCTGGGCTGTGTTAGCTTTTTATGAGAACCACTGCCTTCTCAGACAGAGAATAGGGGGTCCACAGAGAAGGCCCCTATCCCTTGTCCTTGTGCTCAGCTGTATAAACATTTTGCTCTCAAGAACATCTCAGGAAATATTAAGAGGTTCAAAGTGTCCAGAGGGGTTTTCCTGTTCTCAGCTCCCAGTCTCTGGCCACAAAGAGCAAGAAACTTCCTACTTATTTATGTACCACTAGAGAATCATGAAGCTTTGCAGATCTCCACCTCCAGATTCAGAGGGCCATAGCAGGAGCTGAGAGAGTGACATTCAATAGAGTAGGAGGTGCTGAAAATGCGCCTGACTTTGCCATTTCTTGCACTTTCTATTTTGAAATGAACAGTCAATTTTCCTTTCCTATCCAGAGGGCAGCCCACAGTGGCTACTCTGCTATCTATTACCTCAAGGCAGTCTGCTAAAACCCCATATTTCCATGCAGTGCAGAATAATTTCCATCCAGGCTACTAATTTTCTGTACAAGTGTCTACAATGCTTCGTGCACTCAGTTATTTTAAGAGCTGGAGGAATGAACTTTTTCTCATTTATCCTCCTCCCCTTTAATACCACATGTGCTCGAAAAGAACACAGGGCAATTCACACTATTTACTTACAAGAAAAACTTACACCACATGGGTATAATCAAACCCCTTGCCAGATTTCAAATAAAACTAATACCAACCAAACATATATTATTTGTTGTTCTTGTGGATCTTTCAAAATAAATGCCATTTAGCATCCAAAAAAACAGAGCTGAACAATAATTCTTTTCAATTCAGAAAACAAACCAAATCAATCTGAGCCAATGATTTAATTAATTTTAAATCTAGATAACCTTTGAAATTATGTTTCCTTAAAAATATCACAGTATTCCATGGAGGTACAACAGTTTCAACTTTGAGCCAGAAAGGAAAATTCCAAAACTCAGAAGCTGAGAAAAAAATAAAGTGTGACGTGCCTTTGTGATTAACTTCAGATAACAAGAATAGGCACACACTGGTGATTAACTTCACCTCGTATTTATCCTAAAAGCTTCTGCATAGAGCTACATATTTGTTGCATTTTCAGCTCACAGTTCAATGGCTGCTGCCAAAAATTTATTCTGAGGCTAACACATCCCCTGCTGAATGGGTTTAAAATAGTGATCTGATTCAAAATGCCCCAGATTGCTTCTCGAAAGGACATCCATTCCCTGGGTTTTAGACACCACAGAAGAGTGATCACATCCCAGACAGTTGTTGTCAACTCTGGCAGAATTAACACCAGCATCTGCTACATGGCTAAGGAAATATTAGGAAATGGGTATGGGAGCAGAAAGGGAAAAGTCCAACTCAACAGCAACTGAAGACATCAGAGTAAGAGCCAAAATGTTAAGTTTTAATGTCTGTAAACATCCCTTTCTTGTTTACTCATTAATGCAGTGTACCCTTTCCTTCTCCAAGGCTTATGAAATAAATAAGAAAATAATTCATCGTTTGGACTAAATCTTGGCTTGCAAAACATGCCATTTATAGCAGGAACAGGCATGCCATCTTTTATTTTATCCCAAAACACACATTAGTCTTTAGAACATGGGTAAGCCAGACTTTAATCAGGATTTGGTTACCTTGTTTATGCTGGATAATCTGGAAACCTTAACTACTTTTGTTTTTTTAAGAATTAAAAAGCAGCCAATATTTGGCTCTAGTTAACATTTGAAGAAGAGAGGATCCAACTCTTAAATCTGCAAACTTCATCAACTGAGTCATGCACCCTAATGCTTCTGAAACTTTATTATAACAAACATGTTGCCATGAAGACCTCAGAAAAGTTCAGGTCTAGTAAACAAAGATGAAAATGAAAAAGAGCTATTTGCTCCAACTGCCTCATGCCCTAAGGTAATCTAGTTACTCAACATTTGCCCAGAAGAGATTCCCCAGGTAAGACTTCCAGTGGATCCTTTCATCCTAGTGCAGTTTCTAGGGAAGCAAACCTGAACATAGGTTCACTTTGCAGATAGCTCCTCTTTCTGCCAGGCAATTCCTATCAAAGCTGTTCCAGGATCCTGTTTCCATTGTTCCTCTCTCCCCTCTCAGCTGACGTTATGCCAATCATATGAAAGAACAGAAACTAAAAACTCAAGGGCACAGTGAAATGAGTTGTTGGAATTGTTGCAGGCTGAACAGCAAACAGATGGTCAGCAAAACCATGAGGACTGAAGAGGAGGGGAGCCTGATAAATGATTGATAGCACAGCTCAGCTTTGCTTTGGAGGTGTCTCATCCAGAGGCATCTGCTCTGTAAGCTGAGAAGGGGTTGCCTTGTTCTGCCCTGATCCCCAGATGTACACAGAGGTCACCTGCAAAGGGCTTCACCAGGAATGCAAAGTCACAACAGCAACCAGGTGGGCCAAGGATTTTTCCCTCTACCAGACTGCTGGTCCTACAATTGACTGACTACAGAGCTCACCCTTTTCTCAAAATCGAGGAAAACAGAGATGTGGGGCCTGAGGGACACAGCAGGGGCTTGCTAATTATTCAAGTGTCAGATGGTCAACTTCTTCCCCTTGAGAAAAACCCCTAATAAGACATCTGATAGGCTGGACTGTTAAAACACCAACTGTAAATGAGAAGGACTCCTCTAATTTAAGATGCTGAACAGTAGGTGACTCCTGGAATGCCCGTGAAGTTTTTCCCTCACCCCACAGCTATCACATACCGTTCCCACCAGGGGATACAGGAATCCAGCCCCAACGCTGGCCCGAATGTCTCGGATCGGCAGCACAAAACCTGTGGGTGCTCCTTTTTGTTCAGGGTCATGAGACAATGACAAGTGGGTTTTAGCCATGCAGATTGGCAGGTTTCCAAATCCCTGGGAAAAGCAAAAGAAAAGGAATGACATAAGTGGAAAAAACAGTAATTTTTCCAGTACAAAAATGTAATTGCTCTATTGTGCCATTCTCTGCAGACATCAGGCATTTCATTCCCCAGCAAGTGCTTCATCCACAGCCTGTCAGATCCACTGATCTTTGTACATCCCTGCTCCTTCTCTCTCAAATTCTCTCCCCACTCCCTGTTAAGTACTAAAGAAAGAACCACCACGTCCCTCGGCACATCCAGCAGAGGAAAAAAATTAATGGTATGGAAGTGCTGGATATACAACCTTGACAGCCAACTTACTCCCTACTCTTCACAAAATGTTAAACAGCTCAGAGCTGAAGTTTTGTTCAGATGAAGTTGGTTAATTAGAAATGTTTGATCAATACAATTGCAGGTTGTGAGGAAGTGGCAATTACATGCCTTTGAGATTTTGATGGACTTGTAAAGGAATATGTAAGAAGCATGAAAGTGAAAAGCTATATATGCCAGTTGTAAATAGACTGCAAAAGGAAAATTGGCTACAGCACCCTGCAACCAATGAATTGCCAGTCCTCACATTGCTTTTCTCTTCAAAGACCTTCAATAATGCAGAAGCAGGTAAATTCACAACAATGTCATGCTAGAGAAGAGCAAAAGCAGCATAGCAACCAGAAAACATTTAATTCAACAACCAGATGGCAGGTTCAAAACAAACTTTCCACATCAAGTCTTGTATAACCCACAGAACTCTTTCCCCAACATAATTGTGACTGATAAAAATCCACATGGACTCAAAAACTGATTAGTGGAACTTGATCTCAATGGAACAAGAAGAAAAAGTAATCAGAGACTATTTAAAACGAGCGTAATGATTTTTAATTCCCTAATTCTCTAAATGCTGAAAGATTAGAGACTATAGCAGGGAAAGATCACTAAATCCTCCTCCCCTTTCTCCCAAAACTATCACAGATGGGTACTGGGTGGCTCTGGGCCACATGAGTGAGTTGTCTCCTTCACCAGAAGACAAAATCAGTTTCTCCTTTCCCACATCCTTTTCTTCGACTGCCATAGCAGCATTTAATGAGTCCTGGATAAGGACATGATTTGAGTGAGGATTCCCTTCAAACACAGCTTGAATACCACTGTTCAGTATGATAATTTTGAATGAAAAGCATCACTGCTACCAGGTGATGTGGAAAACTCACCTGCTTGGTGTACAGGGCAACTTTCTCCTGTGCTTCTGGAAGTAGCTCAATGTCTCTTGCCCCGTAGACCTGCTGGGCAATAAGCCTGATCTTATCTACAACAGGCAGCTAGAAAAACAAAAAAGGCAGGCAAGTCAGCACGGCCAAGGTACAAAGACCTGCAGCATCACAGCAGTTTCAGATCCTCCACATGTGTTGTCAAGTGCACATCTGTAGACATAAGGCTTAATTCCATTTGCTGTAGAACAAAATATAGAGTAATTTGAGGATTTCCAAAACTTGTTTCAATATTTCAACAGGTAGCCAAAACAGTGAGAACTGACTAACTAGGTCTTTGAGACTGGTGAAATCAATGTTTCAATTCTAACACCACGTTTCTTCTCAATTTCTGAGGCAGCCTTTTAGATGGCCCTAATAAACTCAAGCTAGTGAAACTAACTGCAATAAACAAAGCATCTCTGCAATAGTGCAAGTTCCTACCTCCACATTATAGAGGAACCTGAAGTTGCTAGGTGCCTGGGATGCTCTCTGCACAGCTCGGGCCAGGGCCAAGGCTCCTTTCCCTCCCTCTGCCCAGTGAGTGCACTCCACAGCATCGAATGCTCCTGCCTCCTTCGCATGTTGGACTACAAGGGCCAGTTCAGCCTTTCCCTCTGTCCTGCAGGAGAAAGGAGAAAGATTGCATGTGTGTACCAGAATGCACATACAGTAAATGAATGTTCTTGACAAGATCCAAAATGTGTCCAAAGAAATCACAGCTACCAGAAAGCTGCTCAGGGGTTATCCACCACAGCTGCTTCCTTGGCTGGCATCAGCTTTAACACCACAGCTCAAAGAACTTCTGCCGCATAAAAAGACCACACAGTGATTGTTTGCTGTGCAGTACAACATGCAGAGCCCAATTCATGCATTTTCCAACATGCAAAACTGTGGCTTTCCAGTATCTGAAAGGAGCCTACAAGACAGCTGGAGAAAAATTTCTTACAAAAGCACATAGTGACAGGGCAAGGGAGAATGGTTTCAAACTGACCGAGTAGGTTTAGACTGGACACTAGAAAACAATTCTTTAGTGTAAGGGTGCTGAGGCGCTGGAACAGGTTGCTCAGGCGTTGAAAGTGATCCTGAAAGTGTTCAAGGTCAGGATGGATGGGGCTCTGAGCAACCTGGTCTCATGAAAAGTATCCCTACTCATGGCAGGGGTGTGGAACTGGATGATCTTTAAGGTTCTTTCCAACCCAGGCCATTCTATGGTTTAGTGACTCTTGGAAATTCTGCCAACAACTCATCAACAGTACCAAAAACCAGAGTTTGTGTTACACAGGGTACATGAAATGCCACAATGTTACAGCCCTGCAGCACCTCCCTTTCCCAGGTCACTCACTTGAAAGCATTGACAGCCACGACCACTGGGACCCCAAACATCCGCGCGTTCTGGATTTGCTTGTTCAGGTTGCTGCAGCCTTTTGCCACCAGCTGAAGATTCTGTAGAGAAGGCAGCAGGCAGGAAGCATATTTAATCAGGGGCAGGGAAACTTTTGTTCCAAACCCACTAAATCCAGAAGCTAATGGTAAAAATGTCAAAATGGGACTGAAACCACAAAGGCAAATCCCCCAGTGCTGCTTTAGGAACAGTCCAGACCATTGCAAGCTCTTGGACAGGAGATAGGAAAAAGAGTGACTACTTCCAATTATCACTGATTTCAGCTGCCAAGTCAAGGTAAGAGAAACCATTTTTTATCACTTTTAGTTATGCTTAAGAAGTTAATATCTGTTCTCATTAACTCCTCACAGCAAAGCTTCAGTTTCCTCTCTGACACATTTCTCTTTATATATTAAATATCACCAGCAGTGAATTTCATGACATCCATTTGAAGTCTGTGACAACAGCTTTCAGTTTACATATATTTACATTTTGCAGCATCAGAGACTATTCCTGGAAATTCAGACATTTCATCCTTTCCTATGCAAAGGATAATATATACAGAAGCTCCACGAGTGAAAGAGCTGCAGCAGTGTAAAGAGCCTGATCAATTATCCAAGGATACACAAACAGTCAAGGCATAAGGATGGAAGGTGAGACTTTAGTTCACTTTCCTCCCTTGCAAACGAGGAGGGAATAAAAACAAAAACTGCTGCTAAGAAGAGAGTAATTAGAGAGGTACTCTGGATATTTTCAGAGACAATATTTCAGCTAAGCAATTACTCCACATTGAGAGGGTTGGGGAAACAGTAGGTATTACTATGAAAAATTGAGCACACAGACAAACTGCATGAATTAAGGAGAAAGAAAAGGCTCTGAACACTGCCTAGGCCAAGGACAATAAATGTTTGAAAGAGCAGAGCCAAAGTAACATCATTTAAGAAAAAAAAGGAACATTACAGCTTCCATGAAAAAGCCTTTCTGTGGCAGCTAAGTAAGTGACACACCAGTAATCCAGGCATGCACTGCATGACACCATCACATCATGACCACGGTTAGCTGGCCCACTGTGACAACAGTTTAAAGATTACCTCTTCTGTGTATTCCTTTGGCAAAGGTACCCCAGCAGTGACCTGTGGAAAAAGGGAAAGAAATGGAGCCACATAAGACTTTTATCTGTGACAGCAATCCCCACTTGATTCTTATTAAACGGTATCAAGATACAACATTCTACTCCATGCTCATCCTTTTTATTTCTAAGAAAAAAAAATAAAAGGAAGACAAAAAGACTGCATGATAAAATACATGACTCACTCTGGGACTGTTACAAGGGGCCCAGCATGCAGGCACTTCACTAGGGCTATAAAACAAGAAGGTATGAACCTGTAACATACTACAGCTGTCGGCAAACAGGGAAATATCAATTCCTTTCACAACTCTGAATTTCAAGACAATTTCAAGCTGATCAAATGCTACAGGGCTTTAAGTGACTGGGACAGAACAACAGGAACAGCCCCTCAGTCCTACTGAAAAGCTTCCCCAGTACTTACTGCAGGTCCTCCCCCATGCATTTTCAGAGCTCGGACAGTAGCAACCAACACCACCACGTGGGGCCGGAGACCAGAATAGCGGCACTTAATGTTAAAGAATTTCTCCATGCCTATGTCTGCACCAAATCCTGCTTCTGTGACTAGAGTAGGAAATAAAAAGAAGTTTGTGAAAGATTTCTGAGAGGAGAAATCATACTCTGATTATATAAATCAGAAACTTCTTCCAAGAAAATAAAAATTATTAAAAAAACCCCAAAGACAATCATGATAAAACAAACCCTCCAAAACAAAGAGCAAACAAAAATACTCCACACACTTACCAACAAAACCATCTTTACCCACAAGCTTCAATGCTATTTTATCTGCCAACACAGAGGAATTCCCATGTGCAATATTGGCAAAAGGTCCAGCATGAACAAACACTGGTGTTCCCTAGAACAAGGGGGATGCAAGAGAGAGAGAAAGAGAAAATCAGAAAGTGCAATTTTGCAAATATGCAGCATGTCAGGAGCTAAGTACTCTGGTATCTGAAAGTAAAGAAAAACACTTTTAGAAGACAGATCTTAAAGCCTTCTGATCAAACATTTGTTATCAGCAATAAGGACTACAGGGCAAACAGGATTATTATAATCTCCACAAGTGAAGGTATTAATCCGCTTAGGAAAAGTATGGCTAAATCTCAGCAACTCTGTCATTCTCCTTCATCCACACCATTTAAATTCCCAAAACACATCCTGATGTTAGAGACAACAGACCAAAGACACAGCAGAGTTTACTGCATTTCCTCAGGGTCATCCCCCATGCCAGTTCTAGAAGGAACCCAGCCCTGAGCACAAAAGCACAGTAAACCCCCAACTCTGAGCTGAGCAGACCCACACTGCTTTAAGTGCCTTCTCAGAGCCAAAGAAGCAAATCATCTGTGCTCACCTCTAGTGTCTGCATGAGGTTTGGTTTAACAGCATCTTTCATCAAGACAGCCAGAGCTCCAGTTACTCCCTAAAAGAAAAAAGGACAATCAGTTTCCAGACGTACCAAGACCTTGAGATGGTTCCTATGCATTGTATAGGCTCTGATTTTTGTCCTGGTGGGCTTTTGGTACCAGAATCAGAAGTTGCTCAACATAGAACTAACTCTAGTCAGGGCAAAGCAGAAAAATGACCTTTATATTCCTGTGAGAGGATCTGTGATTTCTGGTGTGAGCAGCCTGTTGGTTGAGACCTTGCCATCACTTTGTAGCAAAGGCATAAAGAAGAATTAATTCATGTTTCAATGGCAAGGTTAGCAGGTAAGAGCAGCACGGGAGTAACCTCTCAGTAACTATGGTTTACTGCAGCCTATTCAGCAGCACAAAGTAATGCTCCTAGATTTTGCAGGTGCATTTGTCCTGGATTTTCTTCCTTCTTTTCAGCAATTTGGTCTGCAACCTGGCCTCAATATGTCATAACAACCTGCTACATCCTGCTCAAGTCTCTTGTGCAGAAGTAACTTTTAAAGTGAACCTCAGTGCTGATGAGAACAACCAGGCTGACAGGAAAGGCAAACACTGGAGCCCATATTTCCTCCCAGGTGCAGCCATGTACCCTGCTGAATTCTGCTTCCTGTGCAATGAAAGCTCCTGATTTAATCCCCATGTGCTTTGGGAAGAGAAGATGTGGGTTTGGTCATTTTTGTGACTGACAGTCCAGTGGAAACCAAACCAGCTGTTATCCAGCACTTGAAAGTAACTAAAATTGCTGTCACGAGTCCTGAGCCAAATGTTCAAAGCAGTTATGAAAACCTTGACCCATCATCTCTTTTTCTTCCCTTTTAATTTCAACTGAATTGCAGCACTCAAAGATATGAAAGACTATTTCTTTATGAGACATTCACTGCTTTGTTTCATTAGTTTCAATCTTGCCACATGAAAGCTTATTTAACATTTAATGGATAAGTTTTAAACTTCAGTCATCTCCACAATAATGAAAACTGCAGAGCAAGATTTCCATGGTGACATTTCAGACCCGTGTTGCTCAGCGGCACTTTGATAAATCCCATCTCTAAAAACCAGTAGTCAGTTTTTGATT
Organism: Polioptila caerulea; assembly: GCA_013397295.1. Classification (NCBI taxonomy): domain Eukaryota; kingdom Metazoa; phylum Chordata; class Aves; order Passeriformes; family Certhiidae; genus Polioptila; species Polioptila caerulea. The sequence continues at coordinate 1,528,449 of VYXF01011773.1, read as the reverse complement.
CCACATTTCTCCCCAGATTTTTTTTGCACTTCCTAGTAGCCCACTCATGACATTGGTAGCATCACAGCAGCAGGACCCAGCCTGGTCATAAAACAAACATTCCTGCCTGCATGAGGTGTGGGTAACATGGTCCTAACAACACGAGCCAGTGGCTGCCATCAAGTGCAAACACAGACAAGAGAACCTGTTGGATGTCTGATACCATCCTCTATTCTACAGTTGGAATGGACAGAATTAAATACAAATGTATCTTTTAAAAAAGTGAAAAAAAAAAGAAAATGAGATGGAAGACTTCTATCACCTGGACTCCATAGAAAAGTCAAAGTAACTCCCAAGCCAAGCACCATCTGCCTACATGGCTGATGGGCAGTAAGAAACACTCCTGTCTTCCAGAAAAAGGGTTTAAACTCAGTTACTTAAGTTAAACTGGCAGCATGCTAGGTGTAGGAATTAAGATCTCAAAGCTGCCTACGGAACTTTGGCACATGCTTTCTCATTCCCAACAAATGTCTCACATAGGGATTTACAGATAAATTGCTCCAGCCTGGCACTTCTCCTACAAGGCCAGAGTCAGGTCATCAATCTGCTCTTTCTTAGCCTTACCCTGGGAGGAAGCAAAACAAGTAACATTCTCACATCCCCCCAAAACATAAGGAAACAAAAAACCTGCAGCAAGATAGCAAGAGCTGGGTAAGCCTTAATGCCCTGTCCCACCCAGATGGAAACACAGGTCAGGCAGAAGTGCCTGGGACACAGGGCATTGCCCCAAAACCACACTGAAGCAGCATTTGTGAAAATGCTATTTGACACACTCCACAGACCTGCCAAGAGCTAACAATTATTGGAGGGACATCTGCAAAACAGTGCTGCAGCTTGCAACTGCTGCTTAGGGCTGCTTTACACACTGGTAACAGGCATCACCAGCACTATGACATTCAGCATTTCATGAAGGGAAATTAAATATTTGTGTCCCTCATCAAAAGCTGCCTTACAGAGAACACACACATTTTGCAAATGCTTTGGCTTTTATAGCATTCACAGACTCCCAGAAGAAGACATTTCATTGTCTGTAATTGAATTTGCACTATGTTTTGCTCCTGCTCAATGTTTTCCTCACTCCAGGGAGCCTATAAAACAGGATGGCCAGCAGGATGCACTTTGAGTTCTTCTATCCATAAACACATTTTTTACGTAGAAGCCACCACGTATTTCCCCCATAACTCTTATGGTGCCAGTTTCAACCTGACACACAGCACATCACACAGGATTGTCCCTGCCCTGGTCACACACACACCCCCTCTCTGGATAAGGTGGCAGCCACAATGAAGGGAAAAAACCTTTATTAACTGCAGGGACTGGGATTTTATCTTTGATCTTCTATATGTTTTGTTGGTTTGTTTTTTTTTTTTTTTTCACAGAACTGTGTCTCTGCTTTTTGGCCCAAGGACTTTTCAGAAATAAGAGGAAACAGCATTTAATGGCAATGACTCTTACAAGGTCATCTGCTGTAACTGGTTGTCCTTTTTTGCTGGAAGCTACCACCATTCTGCCAAATCGCTTTTTCATATCATCCAAGCCATCAGCCAGGGCTAGGACTGCCATGATTTCACTGCTCACCGTGATGTCAAACTGAGCCTGCAAGAGATGAATGAAGGACATGAACTCATTAAGATTCCCTCCCAGCAATTCTTACCTCTGTTCAATTCTTGAAACAAAGCAAATCATCACCTTTGTAATAAAAAAAAGGAAGAAAAAACACACGACGTACAATATCCAAGAAATCCAAAGCATTGCTAGCAGAACACTTCATTTAATTTAGCCATTTTAAACTGGATTTTTTTTTCTGCAAAATTAAATGAAACCTACTCATTCTATTGCTATTACGTGTCTCTTCTGGCACGTACATTAGTGATTCATGTAAGAACATGTAACACTAACAAATTATATTTTTGAAGACTGAGCTTACTAACTCATCTGATCATTGCTAAACAATACAGTAAAAGACAAAAAGCCCACCAACAGAAAAACCAAATTCTATAGAAGATGAAAGGTAGAATTCATCTGACATAATGCAGACACTTCCACCTTAGGGAAACTAAGCACCCTAAGGGCATTTCAAGCCAAAAGAAAGAGGCTTTTCTGAGCACAATTCATTTTAACTATAAATTTGACAGTTACTTAAGGGATGAGGGGAGTCACAGTCCTATTGCCTCTTTTACTCTATTGATTATACAATTAATCTAGACAAGCTCAGATTCTGTGTCTACTTTCAGCCAGATAAACCCCACCCAAAACATCTGCAGTAGTAAAGATGATCCACTGTCATGCCCACCTTTAGAAAGGGCACTCGTGTACCACTGTCATGCCACAGTCATCCCAGTTTGGGAAGCCAATATTTAGGAGACAACAGGAAAGGAGGGAAGACACAATGAAACTAAACACAGCACTGGTAGCAAATTTAACTGATTGGTTCAGAAGACTTTCTGCTTTCTCTTTAACAAAACAATGTTAAAAGATGAAAATAGCTGGAGTTACAGAAACTTCCTTTAGGAACACCTTTTTCAAAGTACTTTTTAAAACATGTGAGAAAAGGGAACAATTACCGTCCGTGTGAATCCTTTCTCTGTTACAGACTGTCCAATAGTGATTTTCCTAAGGAATCTGTCATTTGTATCCAGTACTGCAAGGAATGCAGAGAGGTAAGATGTCATAATTCACATCTTTGCCTGTGACAAACACCCAGCCAGGTCACCAATGAAGAGAGGACAGCAGTTTGAGAAACCATCCTCTCCTAAAGAATGGCAAGTGCTTCTCAACATGGTTCTTACACAAAAACTGCAGTGAAATTAAGACACCCACAGATACACCAGAGCCTGCCTGCACTGCGTCCAGAGGGAGTCTGCATCCCTTTGTGTGCATTAACCACCAGACCAAAGCTCCTCTGAAAAGCAGAACTGATAATATTATTCCAATTGATTTTTCACCACCACTAGCCAATATGAATCCATATTAATTATGGAATTATTGCAGTAAAAAAGAAATAAAATTAGCACTTTATAAGTTAAGTGATAAAATGGTCAGATACTATCACTTAGTAAGAATTGTTTCACATAGCTCCATTAAGTCAAATTACCTTGGAAACACAAACTATGAAACATTGGCTTAAATTTGCTGTTTCCTTCTCTATGCTTGAAATATTCCCAGCATTTTATGAAGTATTTCCCATGAGGCAGACTACTTTAGTCTCACTACAGGTTATGAAGCAAATTCTGGAGAATACATTTCAGACTGTATTTTAAAAAAGAAAGAAGAAAAAGCAATACTCTTGGAGCCTAACTCAGCAAAAAAGCCCACTTTTAAAATTCTTTTGATAGTGAAATATTAAATCTGCCAGACCAGAGAATGATTCTACCTTCAACTATCCTTAAAAACCTTTTTAAAAATCTTGTCTTCATTTGCTGCCAGAGCAAGTGGGCAGAAAAAAACTGAGTTTAATCCCAGAGCAGAACCCTCTCCTTGCTCACAGAGCAGCAAGGTAAAAAGGCTGTTGGCTGTAGTTGCCAAATTCAACTTTCCCAGTGACTGACAAATCCAGAAACACAAACTTGCACCTATTAGCAAACCTAATGCTTGTGAATTCAGAGCAGATTCAAGCCCCTGTGTTAGACCCTTTAGAAATGGGATCTCAGCTGCAGGCAACTATCCCACCAAACTGAGGAAGGAAGAACCAGCTCTGCCCTCTTTCCCATTTTCCCAGGAAACACAAGTTTCAGCTGCAACTGCAAATGTCTCTTTTGACAGGTTTTCTTTCATTTAACATCTCTAGTACCTCTTTGCCACGTTATGGTGCCTGGGTCAATGTCCAGTCTCACAAATGCATTTACTTCTTCCTTTGTCAGAGCCATAGGATCGGTTTTGTTAATGCCCAGTTTCTATGGGAAGAAAAGACAAATAAGAGGTAACAAAGATCCACAGAAATGGAACTTTTACTGCAGCATTGAGGCTTTGGCAGCAGCATGTGCATATTCAGATACAAGGAGGGGCTGCCTTTTTGGGACCCTTTCTTCCAGACCCCACAACACATAAGATGATCCGAATCAGCACATACTGGACAGAGCTTGCTGCTGTCCAGCCTGGAAAGGGCAAGGCAGACAAGGGAGGTCATTAGGGCAGGTTGTCACCAAGCTTTGTGCAAGGCACCTGCAGGAAGAGTAAGAGACAGCTCTGCAGTTCCTTCCACGCCTTGTTCTCGTCATTAGTCTCACATGCTTCCATCCATTTCTCATTAGTTTGCCTGGGGTCACTGCACACAGCCACACATATTTCAAGCCACTGCTTTCAGCATGCTGGTTAAGGCAGCACAAAGGAGGAATTAAACAATTCAGTCACAAGGCTGTCAGCATCCCAGAAAGCTGATCTTGAACACACTGAGAGGATGGGCAGTTTGCCAAGTTGCTTAATTGAGAGAAGAATTATCTCAAGAAGCCTGATACAAGCACAAGCTTAGGCATGAGGGAAACTATTCAGTTGATTTATGAACGAGCAAAGTTTTTTTAATTAACTAGACAGTTAAGTCGTATTTTTCTTCTGAAGAACAGCAGGGAAGAAGAAAGTCTGTTCTTTTCCTCTTCAAGCATATCATTTAGAAAAGGAAATAAACAACAACAATGACAGAGATATCATCTTTCTGGAGTATTAGCATCCTGCTCACATCTTGACATTTAATAACCAGAAGAGTGGTTAGGGTAGAGTTCCCTCAGCAGGAACACCAAGCAGAATGAAATAATTTCTTGCTCAGCAGTGGAAGCAAACCACAGATTCTCTAATGGTTAAGACATTATAGCCAATTAATATATCAGTTTTACCTTCCTAAGTAGTCTGACTATGGCTCCTGACTTCCAAATGGGCAACTGATCCAGCCTGAATACTCTACAAAACAGGCTTGTACCTTGAAGGAGCTCAGCAGGGCTCAGCCTGTCCTCCTAGCTGCAAGGTTCAAGCCCAATGCAAAACTATTCATCTTCTAATCCTCATTTTTGCAGAAGACAATGTGAACTTGCACATGCAAGCTCTTGCACATTTAAATTTGAGGATCAGAGGAGCTGTGGGCTGCTCAGGAACTGACATTCAATGACAGGGCTATTTATCTAACCAGGAATTCTTTTTTATTTTTTTATTTTTATTTTTTATTTTTTTTCAGAGGAGAAATTGGCCATGTAAGGAACAGGGGTTTTTTATTATTTTTCTTTGTTTTCTCAATCTGGGTAAGACAAAGAAAATTCTGTATGTTCTCTTTTTGCTCAATTTTACAAATTGCTTTTTTTTGTGCTGCATTATCTACACAGCTCTCACATGGGAACCACTAATCTCCAGCTGTAACTGTGTTAGGTACAGAGAGTAATTCTGGTCTTTTCTTAAACTGCATTAAGGACACTGAAATGACATCACTAGTAAAGGACACTAATCTCTGTCTCTTCCCACTGTGTTAATCATAGACTATTTTACAGACTTATATCAATGATTCCTCCCCTTGGGGCTGCATCTGCTTTCTGTGCTGTATGAAGGGTTACCACACTTCTGCATACTTCATATAAAAAAATAAATGCCAGCAGAATGACCTAAGGGACAACACAGGGGTTTCTGTAAAGCAGCTCTGCCTAGCTAAAGGATAAATAAATGGAACAGAAGCAGAAACCAATGAGAAAGCAGTAGGCTCACCTGTAGTCTTCGGATCTGAATGTCTGAGAACTTCCTGACACCATTGATAGACGGCACCAAACGGTTGTAGAGAGCCTTGCAAAATGAAAACAAGCAGTTTATCAGCACTGCTGGCACACCCAAAACAGCCTGGCCAAAGTGGGCTGGGATCAAACACACAGTAAGAAAGGATTGTACCTGGTCAGACTGAGTCAGCTCGTGGAATATACGTGCATCAATAGCAGCAGCGACCAGGTTGTTGGCTGCAGTGATGGCATGGATGTCACCAGTGAGGTGAAGGTTAAACTAGAGGACATAAAAACATATCAGTTACCTCATCCTGCCGCAATTTTCATTTATTCCAACTCACCGCAGACAGATGGAAAGAGGAGTATTAATAGTAATGTTAAAGTGGGTGAGGGTGGAGGGGGAGAGATTGCTCAGTGCAGTACGTGGAAGAGAGGAAAGAATTTCTCTAAAACATAAAAATGCCTCCCCCACATTCATGTCATTTTACAAACTTCTATAACAAAGCTCCCAAATACAAAGTTGTTTGTTTTTTTCTTTTCCCCTCCGCCAGGACAGTTCTCACAGGCTCCTTGGCACTTAGAAGACCCAACTCAGCACACTGTGCTCTGCATTGCTCCTCCTTCACCTTCCTACTGACCCCTCATTTGCACAGCAGGTTTCACACATACATAGCTGAAGTGTCTGCTGCTCCCACAAGGGAATCTCAGCTAAACTGGAACTAGCAACCTTGTGCAGCACTAGCAGTAGAGCTGTGGCTGCACAGAGCTCTGCTTAAGGTAACCACCCAAACACAGAATCACAGGCAGAACTTGTAGACCACGTACTACACAGTAACACTGCTAGTAGTTTTCTTAGTTCTAGCTCATTAAAACATAGCTTGAGTGGGTTTGCCTACATGAGTTATCTGGCTGCACTGTAGCTGTGAAGGATCTAGATTGGGTATGAGGGAAAATTTCTTTGTGGAAAGGATTGTCAGGTACAGGAACAGGCTGCCCAGAGAAGTGGTGGGGTCACCATCCCTGGAGGTATTTCAGAAACATGCAGTGGCACTTGGGGACACAGTTTAGTGGTGGGCTTGGCAGTGCCAGAGGAATGGTTGGACTTGGTGATCTTAAAGGCCTTCTCCAACCTAAATGATCCTGTGATTATAGCAGGCGAGTAAAAGGTGTGTTAAAACAATCCTCTTCATCTCTAGCAAAGCAGCAAGGAAGAAGATGAAAAGAGGATATTAGAAAAGGTACCACGACAGAATACCTTACAACATCATTTTATTGAAGCCTTGTTACTGTGGTCTCAAACCCCACAAAGCTAAAACAGAATGCAGCCAGTCACATACTAAATCCTAATTAGTAAATGCTAATTCTTGTCTCATTCTGCATCCATGCAACAAGAAGCAATTATTACCTTTGTTGTGCAGTAGGAATTCAAAAGTTTTCACTTGCTTTTTTTTTTTCATAGGATGAAAGCTGTATTCAGAATTATTAAATGATGTATCAAGGTCATTGTTTTAACTAGTGACTCCAGACACTTTACTTTTACCAGACATGCATTGACTAAAACACACCCCCAAAACTATGTGTATTTGTACCATATGGGTCACACTTAAAAGAAGTCATTCCAGCCAACTTGGTTCCTAGAGTGTGGCTGTTTCCCACTGCAGCACCCAGTCAGGTATTTTGGCTTGTCATATTAACACTCCCAAAGAGGAAGAGATTATTTTTCCTGTCACATCTATCCTTCACACATGTTCTTGGCACATGACTAAATCAATATTCTGCCTCCTGAACATCTTTATCTTTTATGGACTTGCTGCATCAATTAAAACAAACAGTCCTTTTGATCATTTCTGCTTTTCTTCCTGAAATTGTCCTGTGTCAATCTACAGTGCATGAGACAAAGGTAGAATTCTACAGGCAATTACTCTGAGAGCTGAGAGAGGCACGAGAGCATGCTACACGTGCTTTTTAATTCCCTGCCTCCAGACACAGAATTTTACTTGTTGCCAAGTCACACCAGAAATATGCTCCAGTGCCAGCCCCCCACAAGCTGAGGTCTTGGCATTGCTGATTCCCAAATTCCCTTCTCCCAGTTCATGTCAGTAATCTAAAACACAACTAAACCAAAATAGCTCACGGAAAGAGTCGGTGGCCACCACAGCTGACAGAACTATGCAATATTCTTCCCAAATGCATTAAGCCATTATCATCTTCATTTCATTGCTGGGAAAATGAGGCACAGGGTGTACTTTGCTCCAGGGTACACAGCAATTTAAAGCAGAGAAGGGGAGGGAAGAGAGGAACTGGGAATTCCTAGCTCTATGAAGTTCCCTGACCATGAAGGCACACTTCTGAAACAATACAAGGATGGTTGTTTGCTAAAACAAAAAGTTTTGCTGAAATCAAGCACCCAGTTCTTTCAAGTGCTACACTAGGTCATAAACTCATACATTTTCTAAGTTATCTGACTGCAGTATCTCTTCAAGGTCTGTGAGTTGTGAGTGCAATGAGGCTTTGTACAAAGAATTACCTCTTCCATGGGGACAACTTGACAATATCCACCTCCTGCAGCTCCACCTGCAGAGAAACAACAGTCAGACCACACCAATCCAGGTGTCTCCAGTCCAGAGTGTTATTACATCTGTTTCCTTAATGGCTCCAAGAGGGCAACTACCACTGAGCAGCTGAGTTTAAATCCCAACACAGTACTTGAAGACAAAACTGAAGAACTTACCCAAAGCTCTTTTTTCTTAAAATAAATGCACTTGTAACTGGAAATAATGTAAAACTGCAGTGCAGCAGAACAGTATTTCTGAATGCCATCTTTGTCCATTTAGGCCAAGTGCAAGCAAGAGAACAATGATACCTTTTATGCCAAAAGTTGGCCCCTGAGAAGGCTGCCGAACACAAGCAAAGACATTCTGGTGAAGGTGTGCTCCTAAGGCTTGGACAAGGCCAACAGTGGTGGTGCTCTTCCCCTCTCCCAGGGGAGTGGGAGTTATTCTGCAGCAACAAAGCAGAAGAGAAACAATTACATCCTTGTAGTGGATGAGAATCAAATCCCAGGGATATAACAGTCACCCAGTGATTGCAGTTAAGGAGAGTTCAAATTCTGAACTGGCTCATGCTTCAGCTGATCTTCATCAATTCAAAATTGGAAAGAGACTGGCAAATTATCACATAACTGCTGATAACTTTCCTCTGAAACAATTTGCTAGTTCCTACTGAAGGCAGGCTACTAAACCAGAAGTTTGGCTAGGAACCAGTCTACTCTTTATAACACTGACCTGTAGACCAAAACAATTCATCTGCTGGAGAGAAATGTTAAGAAATGTTCCCACTGTTCACCAAAAGTGATCAATCTACTTCCCAAACTACTGCACTTTCACAGTGTGATTTACTAAAACCCAGAGCACCCCATACAGTCAACCCCACCAAAAGACAATTAAAAACAAGCCATGCTAATAAAATTTATTTCCATCTTGTAAGTGATGTCTCAGTTCAGGAAGCACCTACCCAGTGACAACAACGTATTTGCCATCTGGCTGGTTCTGCAGACGTTTCAGAACTGAGAGCTGGACCTTGGCTTTAGTTTGGCCATAGAGTTCCACTTCATCAGGGAACAGGCCAACTTCTTTTGCAACTTGATCAATGGGCTTGGGCATGCAAGACTTTGAGATTTCAATATCACTTAAAGAAAAAGAGCAAGATGAGTTTATAAGTCAAAGATTTCCCACAAATTTCCTGCTTTTGGATGGAACGAACTACAAACACCTAATCTATATTTTATAAATCAATCTTTAAACCCTCTTAGTTAAAAGGTACCAGTCCCATCTAATCAGGTACATTAAAACAGACACATCCTCAGAGTTGTCTTTTTAAAAATAAAAAAAAAGGCCAAACCCAAAACAAACAACAACTCCTCTCCTCAACCTCCCCATTTTCCTGAATGCCTTTTGTAGGCAATGTGTTATGATCCCATATGGTATCTTGCATATTTTCAGCTGCTCCTTGGGGACTTGACACCAGCAACTCCTATCTGAAGATGCTAGGGTTTTGGCATGCCAGACTGAAAATTTTCCAAAATACAAGCTTGTCACTATTTCCTGAATCAGCAACCATCGAGATGGCCTGAAGTCTGTGAAATCCCAAGACTACACTTCCAGAGAGATCACAGCACCACTGCAGCTTAGCTCTGCTTCCTCAGGAAGACCTTAGAGTGCCTTCATTTGAAAGCATTACCTTGGAACAGGCATCTTTAGGGCGAGCTGGTTGTATTGGATGGTCCATTTTCCAGGCTGGAACTTCTCCAGGAAACGCTGCGCACTCTCCACAGTGCTCTAAAATGAGCAAATGAATGCATTAAAGCAACCACCACTGCATGAACTGCACTGGTTAACAGGAAAGACCAGAAAGGTTTGCCCCTCCTATCTGTCTCAGTCTGGGATTAAACCAAAGTGCTTTAATTAAATCGTTTGCTAATAATCCAAAGTGAGAAGAAAAAAATCCCACCATATCTACATCTCTATCGATCTTCCAGTGTGCTGGATTTTTTTTGGGTGCTCTGTGCCAGCAGCATTTCTTAAGCTAAGCATGGAAACAGAGGGAGCTGGTTTATACTGTTACTCTCCTTTTTATCCAATCACCCTAAGGATAGTTTCAGAATTACAGCCAGAGCATTATAAGATAGGCCCATTTCTTATGGTTTTGAGCGACTGCACTCAAAAATCCCTAAACAACCCCCAAAAATGACCAACCAGAAACCTGTGTTCTAATATTTCCTTAAAATCCATCTTCTTCCTCAGTTAACTGAATCCAAATTGAATGGGCTAGAAGTTGGAAATCTTAACTCTATTTTGCAGGAGCAAGAAGGGAGCACCAGCTGTTTTGGCAGCGTGCTGATGGTCAGCAGCAACACCCCCGAAAGCAAACACAGAGGAGATGACCACAGTCTGCTCAGTACCTGCATTAACATGGCCACAGTCATAGGCCCAACACCACCAGGAACTGGGGTGATGAAGGAAGCTTTTTCCTTTGCTGAACTGTAGGCCACATCTCCCACAACTCTTTTTCCGCTGGCCTTTGTGCTGTCTGGGGATTTAAGGAGAAAAGTAAGTTACACACCACATTTCACCACAGCAACAGAGGAGACAGCACTGACTGAAGTCTTTAATTCTGATGGAGCAAACAAAATAGAAGCTGAGTACCCAGGAAGCTGCAAAGAAAGATAAAAAAGCTAAGACAACATCACAAGATGAAGCTGTTATCATCATACTTCACTTGCAGAGTGTCAACAGCTCATGCAACACATCCTCCCATTAAGCTCCATTTATCCTCAGCCAGACAGATCTCCCTTTCCTGGAGGATGCAAGTCTTTTCTCAGTGGCTCACGGCCCACAGGGCAGTTTGAGTGAGATATAAACCAACAGTCGGGAAGAGGTGAGAGAGAACATGGCTGACTCGGTCCAAATCCCAGGTTTATATTTGCTCTGTTCCATCTTGGAGGGCATCTGGGCCTTACTATTGAATAAAATCATGTGCCTTTACAGAAACTGAAGGCAGAAAGTGCTGAGCTTTTCAATGATTGCTGCTAGTTTAATGATGGACCAGTAAATACTGCAGTTCAGAGATCAGTCTTGTCAGCACAAACTTCACAGGTGGGTTAAGAAAGCTTCAGTAGGATAATCTTTCTCTCAGGCAACTATTTCGCTATATCCTGCTGCACTACATGACCTGACAATTCAGAAGCAGACACAGTCTTTTTATCCAGTGGTGACCTTTAAAGTCACCCACAAAGAGAGGAAGAAGACAAAATGAATTAGTAAAGTAGCACAGTCATCTAAGGAAGCCACTGATTAGAGCACATAAAACCAGAAAATTTAAGTTGCTCCTGGAATGGTAGATTCTTACTTCAGATAAAAAACTCTAGCGAGCTTCTAACCAGCATGAAAACCTGAAAATAGATTTAATTGTTGTTATATTGAAATATTATATTGCATACAATAAGTGTATGTTTGAACAGAACACAATCAATAACTTTCATATACATCTGGTGAGGGGGAGGAGTGGATGAGAAACCCAACTCCTCAGCAGCTGATTATATTAAAACCAAAGAGAGAACAAAAGCAGCTCCTGCCAACATTATTTTTTAGCTGCATTGTTACTGGCAATTAGCAGCTTGGATGCTTTGCTGTGTGTTTTAAGCAACACTACTTCTCCCTAAAGCTCAAAGCCTGAACAACATCACAGCTGGCAACCAGTGTTTCTGCAGCCTCTGTCAGTTTGCTGCCTGAACTGCAGATCAGTTCAGTCTTCCCCCCTAGAGACCAATTTAATTAAGGCTGCAAATGGTAAATAATGTAATTTTATTTACTTCCAAGGATGCCAAGCAGGCTCATCAGCCATCCTGGCCAGGAAGGCTCTCGGCCCAAGGAGGAGGAAAACAAGCTGGCACTCCAAAGTGCCTCATCTGTTCCACAGACACAGAGATGAGCACACGCCAAACAATCCCCCACTCCCTGCTTCTGCATCTGCACCTCACGCCAAGCACTGCTGAGCACAGCCTAGGAGCTATTCAATTACCTGCAAAATATTCTTTTGAAAGAAAGCTCACACACAATACTTGCCATCTCTCCCCATAATTTCACCTTCTCAATATTCACCATCCCACTCTTAAAAAACACAAACTAGTGACAGGGAGTATCAGTGACACTATAACCATGTTGCAAAAAAGCTGCTCTCATATTCCACTCTCTCAGTGCCTTGTAAGCAAGGGCTGCAAAATCCCATAGCAGGGAACTTTGAGCAGAGTTGCTTCCTCCATCAGGACTCAGAGAGGGACATTCCAGGGACTGCCATCTCTGAGAATATCCTCTACCTGCACTGCTTTCCCCTTCTGTAGCAAAGCAACTTCTACAGGCCTGGAATAAGGCACCCAGAGTATTTGCTGGACCAGCCCTCCAACAGCAGCAGTGAGGAGAAGCAAATACAACTCAGTTTGGAAAGTAAGAGGCACTTGTCTGCTCTAGTAGAGGTTTCAGGAGATTGTTTTTTCCCCTCTGTCTACCTGGAGGAAATTCTGTTCATTGCAGTGCACAAAGCCAGATGTGGCTGAAGTGTCTCTTCCAGCCTCCAAACCAGCACACTTGGAGCATTCAGGGCACCCTCCACTCAAAAGCACAATGGCTGTATTTGTATGGTGCTACATGGCTGAACTTGTCCTAACTCTAGCTTGCAAGACTGCATGAGGTAAGGTCCTGATACATCAAATCAGTTTGGGATCTGCCTGGACAAGGTACCCTGATTAGCAAACCAAAGGTGTATCCAGAGATTGCCAGGTCCTCCAGCTGAAAATCACAGCTGCTCCAGGGAGGGACCTAAGCTGGGTGCACTTACACCTGTGGTTAGATGTCTGTGCTCTCACCCCATCACATTCAAAGCACCATCACAGCTAGGAGCAATATTCCATCTCTACAGTGACTTAGCTGGAGAAGGCAGCAAGCTGGCTGCTGTTCTTTCTGTAGCACTGCAATTCACACAATTCTGGTACTCATTTCCCAAAAGATTCCTCTGAAAACTTTTTTGTAACCTATCAGAGGGGGAAAAAAGTCAGGAAAACTCAGCAGCTTCAGAAAACAACAGGAAAGAGGAAAAAAAATCAAAAGAGCCTGTAGCATTCATCATTTCAAAATGTGACAGTTTCCATGATACTCTATCAAGTCTCAATTATTAAATCTCAATGCCATCAAGTGTATTCCACGTGACACTGACTGGGCTGGGTGCACAAGAAGCTCAGATGTCAGTGCACTGCTCAAGGCAGGCTAATTGCAAAGGAACAGGGATGTGTCCTCAGACATGCAGTTCATATAAAGCCTGAAAAAAAGTCATACCATCATATATAAGAAACACAATGGGAGTTTTATCTGCAAAATGTCAGCTGGGGAGACTCCAACCCGTTCTGCTTCATGCACATCAGCAGTGACCCTGTGGGTTTTGGCAAATGGCCTAAGTTTGGGTAGCTTGGAACAAAAACATCAAGCAACAAACAGCAACAGCAGATGACTTTTTAATTTTAATTAGATAGAGGACTAATGTTTTTAAAAGCAGCCTAATGTCAACTTTGAGTAACAAGACCACTGAACAGAAATTTCTTTACATTCTGTTAAATAATGGCAACAAAATGACTGATTAATTATGAAAACTACCTTTTAAAAGCCTTGTGGGTGTAGCTCAGAAAGAGTGACTAATTTTCCATATCATTCAATATCTGTAATTTGGATTTAAAATGAGATGAAAACAGAAATTGCCAGACTGTCTGTACCATCTTTATAAGAAAGGAGCAGCTAAGTGAAATCCTACCCTAAAATCCATTATGTTAAAGCACTTTATTCTACGCCTGAGCCACTGTCACCAATACTCTTGCACAATCTGCTTTGTTTCAAGACAACAGCCATTCAAGCCTAAGAAGTTAATGCTGTGATTCAACAAAACCACAGCTACTTTAAGAGACTGCTTGTCATTTCTGTACTTGAAAGAGAACAGCTTCATCAGATCCAACCACGAAGTAATGACAGCAAAGCCCTGGGCTCTGAAGTGACAACAGCAACAAGACTTCACTAAGTAGCTGGGGCAAATTGAATGGATATTCTGTTGCAATATTTCGTAGGCCTCCTCTTTCCTCTATTAATCATCAGCCTCATTGAAGGCAGAATCAAAACTGCCACTGATCTGCTATAGGAGAGTACTTCAGACCAGTGTTTTCTTTACTTCGGCATTGTCAGAGGTTGCCATCACTACTTAAGACAGACTTAGAGGAAAAAGAAGTTCATGTGGACCAGAGACTCTAAGGAAACAGTATTCATGAACTTAGCAACTGCATTTATCTACAAACAAACACATCCCCACTTGTTGTACATTGCCCACGCACCTGGCACATGGTTAATTCCACAGTCTATTACGATTGCACCGGGCTTGATCCATTCACCTTTTACCATTTCAGCTCTACCAGCTGCAACCACCAGGATGTCAGCTTTGCCAACCTATAAAAAAAAATTAAAAACAGGAAACAACTGTGTATCACACTGGCAGTGGAAAAATGCAGAGCTGCTTCTGCAGTGAGTTAGATCAGCTTCAGCTGCAGTGAAAACTGTGCTCACCCATTGCCATGGGAAGCATGGAAGGGCACTCTTAGCAGTTAAAGTTAGCTGCCAGTTCCTTGGCAAGGACAAATTCCTGCAGCTAGAAATAATGGCATATTTTCACACTCCTACCCCAAACTATTGCTAGTCAACACTCCACAACCTCCTCTGAACTCCTCCATGATTCCCAAGTGGATCACACAAGCTACATTTAGATAAAATTAAAGCCTTCTGAATATTCTTCTCTTCCTTCAAATATCCCTGCACATTCAGCGCTAGAAATATACCCAGCACTCATCAGACAGCAAGAACTCATCTTGTTCAGCCAAGAACAACCCCTGCACAGAACTAAGCAGCACTTCACTTGTGACAGCAGTGTCTTGTGCTTTTCATGTCCAGGACTGCATAACACACAACTCCAGGGGAAGCTGACTGTATTTCAGCACTAATATTCATTCAGGGACTACTCAGTAAATTCGACAGATCCAGTAATGGAGCTGGTGTTAAAGATTCCAACTAAAGCTTGTTGTCAGCTCCTGCACTGCTTCATTCAAATTTGCTTAGGAAGCTGCTATCCCTTGGATTTTTTTCCTCTTAATCTTCAAGGGAGATAAACTATTTTTAAGATATCATTAAGTATTAGCACTTCAATTTTTCATCAACCTAATGATGGTCTTACTGAACAGCAACTTATCGGCGTGAAGCACTGCAGTGTTTCTGATCTACTTTGCAAGTTATATTCAAACACTCCTACTCCCTTTTCAGCTTTAATACTTGCCTACAGAGCCTGGCAGTGCTGATGGCTCTACGAAATCCAAGTAGGTGGCAGCACAGCAAAACACTATTTCTGTCACTCTCACTGCTGAAGAGGAAAATGGTACCAACTCCCTGTCATAGAAAATCGGCTGAAAAAAATAAACCAACTGAAAAATCATTTGGCCTAACATTTTTCATGAATTAGAGCAGACGACCACCTGGTCTTTTTGGTTAAAAAAAAAAAAAATCAAATCAACAAAAACATATGCTGTTTTCCCAACCCCTACATGGAGATTAGGAAGGGATTATTAAATTTCCAGCACTTGCTCAAAGACAACAAAAATAATAATTTTATTGTTATAATTAAACCCCTCTAATTGAGTGCCAAAAATAATCAAGATCCTATTCCAGCGGAAGTATTTACACAACCACGCAATGAGCAGGACTGGGGAACCAATTCAGATGAAAGACACCCCAGACCTAATGACTCACAGCAGCAACACACTGAGCAGCAATGTGCACGGAGCAGCAGTGGCCTGGAACAAGTAACTACAGCCTGTCCTTACCTCCTCAGCCAGGGTGGAGGTCTTGGAATGGCACGTGGTGACTGTGGCATTATTCCAGAGCAGCAGGTCGTGCATGGGAGCACCCACAATCTTACTGCGGCCGATCACCACGGCCCTTTTCCCTGCCACCTGGACACCTGCACCAGAGAGTCAGGACAGAGCAAAAAGGAGGTCACTGTGCAGCACTGGCACACACTAACTCAAACTGCTCTGGAGTCTTGGTCAGTTAAATCCTGGCCCTGGTACTTCAGAATGCTATTTTTCTTTGTTGTGTGCGGTAGGGAATTGCAGTAGGGAGGGAGGGAGGAAAAACCATTTTAACCTAGTTCTTTTACTGTCTAAGGCAGCAGAGATGAAATGTGGTATCTCAGCAGAANGACATCTCTGTGAAAGCAGAGAGATCCCCACATGGCCCTGGTACTTCAGAATGCTATTTTTCTTTGTTGTGTGCAGTAGGGAATTGCAGTAAGGAGGGAGGAAGGAAAAACCATTTTAACCTAGTTCTTTTACTGTCTAAGGCAGCAGAGATGAAATGTGGTATCTCAGCAGAACTTGTGAAACAGAGCCTTGCAATGTGTGTAATTTCTACACTTATTGAAGACTGCTGCACTCATGAATAATGTATGGGAACCTCCTTACCTGTCTGCCTGATAAGTTCCATGCATCCCTTTGGCGTACACGGAATAAAGCAGTCTCCAAGGTCCCCTCTAGAGAGTTTCCCAGCATTGATGCTACTTAAGCTGTATTTTGAAAGAATAAAGGCCAAGTAAGATATCCAGCCTCACTGCTCAAGAGAAAATAAAGAAAAAAGGTTTCTTTCTGGAGTAGCTGTCACTCTATCCAGGGGTGAAGTCAGTTTACCCATCCACGTCCTTCTCAGGTGCAACAGCATTTGTTATTTTTTCTGTGTTGATAGGTTTATCAGAGTCAAGTGGCAGCTGCACTATAAAGCCATGAACAGCTGGATCTGCATTCAAAGAGGCAATGCACTTGAGTACCTGCAACAGCAAACACCAAAAAACTAATGGATGATGAACTGAAATACGACTGATGCAAAGGAAAATCCATCTGGATTAAAGGATACAAACTTTATGTTTTGTTTTTTCACCCAAAAGTATAAACCACTTAGATTTTTTTATTTAAAAAAAATAGCTCCTACAGTCTCTAAATTTTACATTGTAGTGTTTTAGTTTTCTTTAAATAAAAAACCACAAAAACACCTCAAAAGGTTCTAATTCTTTTTTCATGAGTTAGCATCAATAGGCAAGTAGTCCTTTTTTACACAATGACAGGGCAAAGATATCTTGAGCTCAACACCAAAGTTATGTATTTTTTCATCACTGGCTATAATACTTACATCAGCTTCTGTTGCTGTGTTTGGCAATTTTATGTGATTGGCACTGATCCCAATCTGCAAATGAGAATAACAATCAATGATCTGATTTCTGAATTTACATCCAATTGATCTGGCTAATCTCTCTATCCAGCTAAATCACAGCTGCATTCTGTCACATTTCCCAAGTCTATCTCCTGCTACTGAGGCTCTAAGTCCTAAGATTTAGAAATACCATCAAAGAAAGATTAGTGCTTTGCCTACTGAGTCTGTCCTTTAACTGTTCTATTCACCTTTTGACATGAACAACATCAGCTTTGCTTGACAGAACACTGCCTTAAAATGCCAACAGAAATGCCAGGTATCACCTAGGGAAAAATGCACTCATCTGTATTCCTGCCCTCTTGTAGCATGTTATGTTCTACCTGTGACAAGCACAAGGCAACTGCAGGTACAAGACATTCAGGGAAGATAAGAACAAGGCCACAGGTCAGGAAAGACACAGCACTTCAGACAAATGTAATCTGTGATGATCACACAGAAAGTGGCACCAACCACACTGCTGTGACCAGAGCAACCCACTTGGCTCTCAGGTTACACACCTACACTACATTCTCATAACTCAGAACTCAGGCCAACACTGCTTTCTCCAATAGTGGCAAAGCTTAGACAAAACTATTGACTTGCACCTGGTTTTTCATATTCAGATCTGGCCAACTGTAGGAGGGTAAAAAGTAGTTCTCAAAGTCCAAGCATTACCTCAGCAGCAGCCTTCAGCTTCATGTTAATGTAGAGGTTTGAATCATCTCGATTTCCAACCTAAGGATGAAAAGACAGTTGAATTACAGCACAGAATAGAGACCCAGACATAGGCTTAACCCTCAGCTTCCTTGGATCTACATCAAGAAGACAGAGGTATTCCTGAATTACTGTAAAATACACTGACAGAGGATATAAGCAGCTGGAGCTAACAGCAAAGTTCTTTCAAGTATGAGGCAGCTAAAGACAAGTTGTCTGATCTCCTGCACAAACACCATTTGCACCTGTTGAAAAACCTTAAAAACACAGTGGTCTCCAAAGCAGAAAATGTTGCCTGCTATCTGATCTGAGAAAGTTAAATCCTTAGCTAATTAACATGATCAGCAGGTGCTGATAACATTCAATTATCTGATTAAGGCTTTCAGAAACATTGGGCCTCTTTGATATCCAGGAATCTTAATTTTATGTAGATGTGTGCTTTGATGGAGACATTTCTTCCACTGCTGTCTTGAACCTTAAAATTTTCCTGCAGAACAAAACCCAAACAAGGACAAAGTGATGCACAAAGAGAAAGCAGCAAGCGGAACAAATGCCTGCAGTTTTTTGCAGTACTGGGTGCTTACAGTACAACTGCATTTCAGGAGACAACCTGCACCATCCAGTAGGTTTTGTTAAAGGTAATACTCCTTTCTAACCTTAAGAAAATAGGAGTCAAATAAGGGAAAGCTGATAAGCAAGCTCTTGAAATCCTGTTCTCCGGTACTTGGGAGCTATCCCTGGTTCTCACATAGACTACAAGCTGCAGAGGTGACTGCATTACCTGATCACCCAAACACACTGGTTCTTCCTCCCTAGGTTCAAGTAAAGGGGCTGTCTCCCCTGAAGAGTCTGCTGGGTTTAGGAAAAGGTTTGCTTCAAGCAGGAGATGTCAGCAAACATATGTTTTGTGAATAAGGAATTACTGACTACAAGACGAAAAATAAAGATTAACTGACTTATTCTTTGAGCTCAGAGGACACCAGATTCCTCCCAAGAACAGAGCACATAATGTATGATGTGCTACAAGTAAGAAACAGCTCATTGTCCTGACTTCACTGAAAAACAGACAGCTACAAATATCAGTATTAGGAGATGAACTCCAAGCCCAAAGTGTTTGACAGCTTACAAAAGTGTCAGACAGTCAAAGAGCAAACAGGTTGTAAAGGACTCTGACAATCCAGGACTGAATACAGGCCCACCATGAAAACCATCCAGTAACACCACAAGACAGCAATTTCTGAACACAGTTTATGAGTCAACAGTTCAACAGCTTTCATCAACACACTACTAAATTTTTAGACCCTCCTTCCTTCTAAGCATCTGCAGACAAATTTTCTGTAGAGACAATCTACTTAAAGCTAATGGAAAGGGAAACCAGAAAAAAAAACAACACAGGCACCAATTTGTTCCTGGCATTGAAGAGGAGCACGGCCTTTGTGTGCTATGGTGGTATTAGCACTGGAATCCACAGGCATCAAAGGCTCTGCGGGAGCCTACAATACTGAACAAGGACAAAAGTCACTTCTTTAAGCAGCCATTTTCATTCCCTCAATCCTTTGTGGACACAGTTCCTTCCTGTAGCACGACACTTGCTACTGCTAGTCACCTTCTGACCTAAGCACAAAGAGTTTGCATTTTTTATAGCTACAAAGGAAAAAAATTCTGCCAAACACAGGTCAAACCCCTGTACCTGACATGTGCTCTTTACCTCTGCAAGCCTTTCTGTGTAGACTCTAACACTTGCTCACTTCTGAGAGATACCCAATTCAGCAACAGGATATTGTTCCATCCCTTGCACTCAATGTCATCTTGACCAAAGGTAGTTTGTTTTGTTTGGGTTCCCTCCCCTCCTCTGCTCCTCTTTTCTTTCCATGTTTTCACATAACAGCAGAGCAAATCACTTAATAAACATCCCATTTGGAGGATTTCTGGTACAAACACATCTCAGAAAGCTGCCAAACTTCAGGGCTCACTCAAGTGCAGAGACTTGGAATGCAATCTAGAAGCACTGCTTGCTCTTAATAGGCAAACAGCTTGATCTCACCATTTCACAAACACAACACTTCAAAAGAGAACAGGGCCTGAAGAAAGAAATAAAACAACCGAAAAACCCCAAAAAATTTTGGGCCCTGATACTTGACAAAAAGACATAACAGGACTGTGTCACCATCCCAGAGAGAACACTGCTCCTAATAAAATGCTACCAACTACAAGGCAGCTTTGATGAAGCTCATCAGCTGTGCTCTTACCACTGCAAAGCAACTCCTATTTTCTGCAGTTGTCATTAAAGAAAACAATACCTGCAAAATGGCAAGTCCTGGTCTGAAGCCTGGAAATTTCTCAGTCATCTCAAGAACTTGCTGCTTTAGTCTGTCTCTCACTTGTCTGAAGAGGGGAAAAAAAAAAGAAAACAAATACAAGGTAGAAGTTAATCACAGGGCTGAATTCTGATACAGTGGTGAGTGGTTGTGATACAGTCAGGAGTTGTAAAGGTGGATGTGGTGGATGTAAAGGATGGGCAGACTGGCAAACACATACTTATGCCTCGAGTACACAGCTCCCAGCAATCTCCAAAGAAGACAGATCTCTATAAATCATTAAGACGCTCTGAAACCAGGTTCATTCAAATTTATTTAATTTTTTTTTTTTTTTAAGCCCACACTGTGCTTCTTCATGCTCTCATAGGATACAAGGGTAAAAAAAAAAAGTTCAAAATTTGGCATGGAAACTCCTGGGATTTCAAACTCCTTTCTCAAAAGGAAATCCTCTTTCTACCTATGCTGTACTAAAATTACCTGAATCCCAGAGGCACCACTTGTCAGTGTCACACAAGCTGTCCTGGTAAAGGATTATGAATCTACAATGGTAAAATTTTGGGAAAGACCTAAACAAGCAGAAGGTACCCAAAGACAAAGCAGGGAGGAGAATGGGAGGTGGACAGAGGTGAGGAAAAGTCGCCAAACCCTGGTACATAGCTCAGGTAAACTCTTCAGTAAAGGCAAGTTTAAAGATACAATGGTAAAAAACGCCACTGTGGAACAGAGCACTGATTAGTTGTTCTAGTTCAGATGCAAACTAACAATTTACCATAGAATGGTAAATTCTAAAACTATTCAATTTACCATAGAATGTTTTAATAATGAGAACCCAGCACTGAAATGAGCCACAGACAGCTCAAAAGCCACTGTTACCACCTCTCCCCAGACTCGCAGTCCTCTCTAATTTCACAACCATGCTGGCCCCACATGCATAATCCTTCACCAGGGAAGGGGCCAGGCCCAACTGCTCCATCTCCTCCCCAGAAGCAGTAAGGATTCTGAAGGAATTCTGTCCATCTCATGGGCTCATGGCACTGGAAGGAGGCTGTGGCTCTGCACTGCAAATGTAAGAGACACTCAGAAGCAAAAGCCAGGTAAGCAAAACCCCATAGGACATGAGAGGCTTGACAGGTCTGTCCTCCATGTGATCTCCATCCTGTGTCCCATCCCCATTCTCAGAGATGAGAAGGTGCTACCACCACACTCAGCAAATCTACCCTGCACCAAACACCCTTCTGTTTAAAACACAGGTCTCCTTGTGCTCATCTAGCCTCAGATCAGTCTCACTAGGTCTGCTACTTCCCAGACTGGAGCAGGTGCTGTTGGTGCCAGTTCATTAAAAACATGAACAGTGAGGGTACAGGGACAGGACATGCAGCTGATGCCAGCTGGGAGGCTGTGATTCCTGCATAGAGGGAGACTCCAGGAAAACAGAGAGCCAGTGAGGCAACTCTACCCTGCAACTACCAGCCCCAAATTAGAAGTGCCAGAGGGAGGAAGACAGGGAAATGGGAGCAGCACACAGCTCTCTCAACCCAGCAGCACTGATCCCAGGGGACAGCTGCAGCTGGCCCAGCTAGAAGCAGCCCTAAGGCTGCTTTCAGTCTCATCTCAGAGGGAGTCACAGCCTCCAGCTACATCCCAAATCATGCATCTCTCCTGCTGCATCCTCAATCACGTGGTCAGAGCTCTGCTGCACCTGAGGAGGGGGTTCAGAGTATTTACAGGTGTTTGCATCTGGCCAAGGGATTATAAGTCTATTAACAAGATTCAGCAGAAGCAACTGTTTGCAGCCTTACTTAAGAAACAGTAGTTCTGAGCCTTCCTTCAGCTGTCACCTCTGTAGAAGACTTGACATCGAGACCAGCTGATGAGTTCAGAAAACAGTCTCACAGCAAACCCTATCCCAGCAATTCTTTGTGTTAAGTGACAAAAATTCCCCTGCTGGGTAGCAAAATCCCCAACTGCCTGTCCTTAGACTCCAGCTGTAAGCCCCTAGGGAGGCACCTGAGCTGGCTCATGAGCAGCCTCTAACAACACAACAATCTCAAGGAGTACCAGACCCCCCCTGCACATGGCCTGTGAGTGGGGGCTGTGGGCAGCTCTCCAAGGGAACCATTTCTGAGGTCTCTGGTGTTCCAGTAAAGAAAGGGCAGCACTGGTTTGTGGCCAGCAAACAAAAAGAAGTTCAAATAAATATGAAATAATAGAAAGAGTCCCAGGTTTAGGTATTACTTCATTCCAGTCTTCTCAGCTGAAGAGAAATGAGCCCACCCAATTTCCTCCATGAAGCAGGGCCGTGGTGTGCTGTCAGCCCCAGCAGCCACAACCATTCACACGTTACACTGCTGTCACTTTCTGTAATGAGGCACCAGGTCGCTTCCCCTTCAGCTCCAGAAGAAAGGTAACACACACAAACACACAAACGTGCTGCTGTCAGTGCGATTTGCTCTAGCAGCCTTGAATGAAGAAATCACTTGTTAGACAGCCACCTAGTGTTGGGTACCACTGCTCTCCAGTGGCCACAAAAACCACAGGGGCAAAGGTTTGAGAGAAAATTCAAGAAAAAAAAAAAAAAGAAGAAATAATTCTTTTAACTCCACAGACATACAAAAGCCATAAAAATTACCTTTGCAAACCAGCAGCTATTTATACAGTCTGCAAAAGTCTATTGTGGACCTCAGGCCTTCCCAAAGATAAAAGTTCATATTGATAAATCAACACTTTTTACTAGCTGTATGAACATTCTTTCAAGTCTTCAAACAAAAAATTTGCAATTCTATGTGGCTGCTTCCCCAAAAGCCTTCTCTCTGACTCTAAGCCCCCTCCTGTGCCCACGTGCCCTTCCACAAACAAACCCATGCAGCAAACAGAAGTCCAGGGTCCACACAGGTTAAGGACAGCACATGGTTCTTAAGCATACAATGCAACAGCCAGCTCCAAAGATTAAAGGACTTGTTAGCATTTCTTTCTGTAGACTGCAACAGTGAGCTGAATTTAAATTTATTATGTGAATTTCCCAGAAATTCAAACAAAGGACAAACCACACTCCTTTAGCTCTGCTGGAAATGGAGAGAACATGGCTCCCATGTCAGCAGAAGCCCACAGCCTCCTGTGGGATTATGGACACAGTGCTCAGCTGTGAGGACACACAGCACCACACTGAAGATGACATCAGGCTGTGTTTCTGTCCCTTCTGTGAGTAACAGGGTGCAGGGTCTGTACAAATAGCACCAAACACAGGACCTGGCAAGAGTCAGAGACAGAGATGCTCCAGCAGATGCCTGTCCCCAAAGGGGAGGGTTTGGCTTTACTGCCTGGATCACACATTCCCCATAAACATGCAGCAGAAATGCTCCTGCTGCAGCCCTGCAGAAACGGCTGCATGAGGCTGATGGTCCACCCCAAATCCTGCATTTTGGTCAGAGCTGCTGTCCCTGCAGCCATCCCTCCTCACCTGCAGCACTGCCACTGCTCACCTCCTGCTGCTCCCACCCCAACACCATAATGTGGAAAACCAAGCTTTCCCATCTCCAAACCCCCACAGCACCATGTCCTAGCTCAGGACAACTGCACTGTCTGGAAGTGCACAAAGAACGTCACAGGACATCCCACTTGCACCCAAAGGAGGCACAGAGGAGTCTCTCCTGAGGGAAGTCACAGGCTGGCTCAATGAGTGCCACTGGCATAGGAAATACCTTGGGAAAGACCTGAATGCTGCTGGCAATTCAACAGATGGCTCCAGTTGCAGGAAGCCATCATTTAGAGCTGGAATGAGTTCACAAGTCTCCCAGCCTCTTGTCTCATGCTCCAGGCACACTGTCATTATCTCCTAGGAAAAATGCCTGCTACTTTCTACCACTTCCACACTCACAGGGCTTTTTAAGCACCTTTTTGTGTCAGCACAAATACATGCATGACATCTCTTCAGAACTGGTAAATACATGAAGCCGTTTCTGCTTTTTTAGATGCTTTTTCATCATGTCCAGAATTTCAGTCCAAGGTGGATCTGAGAGACAGGCACATATTGGGGCACTTTGCAAATGTAGATGACTGACAACAGAACAACAGAATTTAACACAAAGCTGAGTCTTTAAAACTTGGAAAAGTTTGCCCTAAACATGAGTTATGACACCACATTCCCTTGCCGCAACATCTATGACACTAATCAGGCCTGCTTCCAAAAATGGATACTGCATATAAAACCCTACTATCAGGTGATTTAATCAGAGGGAAACACAAGAGCAACAGATAAGGACTCAATCCATCTTTGTGTGGCTGCAAGCACTCCAGACAATATTCTGGGCCCTATCTACAAAGGTCTGCCTTTTGAAGGAATGATATCAAGATTTTACTCATTCCACAAAGGGGACATTGGCAGTCCCCACATGTTCTTTGCCTTCCCTGTAAGCTGGTGCTGATGTGCACAGATCACAGATCTGTGGCCCTGTTCTCCACCAGACAAAGTTTTCTCCTCTCTTATCACCTTCTTAGAGCAGGGTCCCATTTTTCTAAACTGTCTGCACAGCACTGAACACGGAAAAGGGTTATTTCTTGTATTTCTCAATAGCAATAATGAGGCAGCTCACTTTAACAGCCCATCCACAGTGCAGGATCCTTCAGTGCAAGCCTGAAACATTGTGGGTTGGATCTGGTAAAAGACAGCTCAGAGATCAGGGAATTTTTTCCACTTCAGACGAGATTTATCTGAAGTTACCATAAGAACTCAAACCTCCCCCCAACCATTTAAGGCCCAGACTGAAAAGGCTGAGGAGTTGTTTATTGCACTGTTATCTTCAGTTAGAAGTTCAGCCTGATCACCACTTTACTGAGCACTCTAAACCCAAAGCATTACCTGTCCCATCCCTAGGGGCTGTGAGGAGTGCTAAGTCTTCCCTGCCAACACAACTCGGCCACTCTTCCAGAGCAGAATGTTGGTCCACTCCTGCTCCTACCAACCAACTCGGGCCAAGAGGTTTCCAAACCTGGGCTCTTTCAGATGGTAAAGCCTGAACACACAGCTCACTGCTGGACATTAACTGTAAGGAAGAGCCACTACCATGTTTTGCTTTGATTAAGTCTTTAGACACAGAAACAGAGATTGATTTTTCTTCAGGGAATACGAGCAATAAAAGGTGGAGAATACTGTATTTTTATTACCTTCAACCCATCATATCCTGCATACTTAAAGCACTGCTTCTCTTCTTCCCATTAGTCATTTGTTTACTGTACTGTTATACAATAACTTATCTTTTGTAGCTCATTTGCCAATGAGGCAAATTTAACTTGTAGAAAAATCTAAGGCAGAATTACTAAACAGCCACTCAGGGAAGTAGAGGAAAGCCAGCCAGAAGCAACCAGCCAACTCAGATTGATGAAGAACCCATCCAATATTTAATATATTTCACAGACTGTGGGCTTCTTGTTTGTACTGACAGAAGCAGAGTTAGATGCATTTTGATGTTGATGCATTAACATCAACATCAAAATCCTACAGAGAAAACAATGTCTGCTGTGTTATCCTTCCCATGGCCAGCCTAACCACATTTTCCATCTCCACAGGTAATTCTCAAAGCCACTGAAAATGTCAATTTTCCTCTGTACCTCTTCTGAGCCTTCCAAAGGTGTGAACTAGCTTTATCACCTCATCAAGTTTCCCTAATTTAGAGAGGCAAGGAAACTCTCTTGAAGTATTCCTTCTCTTTACATGTTTCACAAGAAAAAGAATTCCAGTATCTACCTGATTTTTGTTTAAATAGCTGTCATGACTGTGAATTAGGTTTTTTTTAATCTATTTTGAGGAAGGAGTACTTGGTGGCTGGATGACAAAGTTCACAATAATTATGAGCTTTGATTTAAAACACACTGGGACACCCAGCATTACATAGCTGGAACACTACTTGTTTGATTCAACTCATTTGTCAATATTTGACTGACTTACAAACAAACCTTTTTCTTGATTAAAGGGTAAAGTAACAAAATCCACCCTCTACAAGATAGTAACTGAAAAGATTTTGCAGCTGATGTAAAGTTAGGGACATTCCTACAACAGGCAGTTCAGTTGAAAATTCCTAGAAAAACCACATGCCTATCACTTCTGCTGCTGCCAGACTCTTGGCCTGGAGGTAAACTCTGGACAGAAAGAATCCTTTGGACCAGCACTTCTCCAGGGGTCTGGAAGAAAGGCACAGTTGTCTCCAGGGTGAACAGCCCAATTCCTCAGGTCTCCTTCAAGTACTCCACTAGAAAAAGTCAGAACTACCTTAGGCCCATGGGGAGCAGGTGATACTTTTGCTATATTGAACATAAACACAGCACAAGGAAAGGAACTGAAGGACAGATGAACAATTGCAATCATTTTCCGATTTTGTGGTGTTGTCAGGTCAAGATTTGATGACTCTGGAAGACAGACTTCAGCCCAACACCTTAAGAGATGTGCTGAAAGTCAATCAAACCTTTCTCCTGTATGTGCCTATTAAAAGCTCATGCCTCTTCCCAGGTATTTGCACATCATGAATGTCCTCTGAGAACTGCTGGTTTACAGCTGCTACTAGAGTACAGAAAAAAAAAATAAAAACTTCACCCTTCTATCTTTAAAATTAAGTAAGTGATGCAACATGCCATGCCAAGGAAGTTTGAAGTTTTAATGTGAATTATCACTGCATTCAAACTAACACCTTTCCAGGACCTATTGCCCTTAAGGGTGACTTTGTATGACAGGAAAAAAACCTACAATAGGCAAATCATGAAGTCTCACCAGCTGCAAGCACAGGCACTGCAGTGTGCTGGCCCCAACAATGCCAGAAGGATCAGGGGGATGAAGCACATAATACTGAGAGACTGCAATACACAAGTGGCACTAGCTCCAAAATTACCAGGTTAAAAACATGCAAGCAGCCTTTCCTCAAGGATATTCAGATTCAAGGCACATTAAACCTACTTTTCAGGACTGCTCCACTGTTGGTTAGATGTAGCTGTGTCATACACAGCAATACCTAAGAGGAGGACCAACTGCTTTGCTGTGATCACTTTGTACCTTTCCAAATGTAATCAACAGGAGACACCAAATGAACCTACCTAACCAAACCCTGTTTCCACGGACTAGAGCAGAACCACTACATTACATTTCCCCCAGGATTAGGGAAATTTATTTGATTTTCTTACCAAATGTGCATGTTGAGTGGCAGTAGGAAAACCAAGCAAACTAGAAGACACAATGCAGGCTCACCTATACCCAGGGCTTGCCAGCTAAGTAAACGCTGAAAAGTATGAGAACACTTTTTC
The DNA here is from genome assembly GCA_013397295.1 of Polioptila caerulea. Classification (NCBI taxonomy): domain Eukaryota; kingdom Metazoa; phylum Chordata; class Aves; order Passeriformes; family Certhiidae; genus Polioptila; species Polioptila caerulea. Next base: position 1,500,534 of record VYXF01011773.1, on the reverse strand, counting down.
CTTCAAAGTTTCCTAAATCTTTTAAATAACTTTGGCAGGACACCTGTGAACATTCAGCTATGTATTATCTAACACGTGGATTAATTTATTTAGCTTTAAAGAGGAACAGTCAATGCTTGGAGGGTATGAAAACAGAGCCCATACCTAAAGCACCTGTTCCCAACTCCTGCTCACAGAGCATCCCAACAGCCCAGCTCACACGCACAGAAGCTGTAGGTCAGCCGGTGGCTCCGCACCTGCCTGGGCTCTCATCTCATCTCATCTCATCTCATCTCATCTCATCTTATCTCATCTCATCTCATCTCATCTCATCTCATCCATGCTGAGCGGTCACCAGCTGCTTTCTGGGGCTGTCACAGACCCCACCAGACGCGCCGCTGGTTTCTGTGGAGCACTGACAGCACTTTGCACTCTCCTTAGCACCTTTAGTACTGTACTTCGTCTAATAACTCCCAGTTAACTGCCAGCAAGAAGCGAGCTTTGGCTGCAAGGTAGTGAAAAAGCTTTAGGGCGTCTCCAACCTGCTTTGTCCAGAGTAAAAGCCCCCCACAGCTCCATCCCGCTGCCAGCACACCCAGGGGCCACCGGGGCACCCCTCAGCTCCCCGGCCACACCGGTCCCTTCCCGAAGGACAAAAGCCCCGCGGCTCGCAGACTTTCCCGCCCGAGGATGCCCGGCCGAGCGCTGCGGGCAGGGCGGCCCCGCTACGTACCCGGAGACAATCTTGCCGCTTAGGATCTCGGCGGGGGCCATGGCNGCCCCGCCCCGCGGTTCCCTCAGCGCGGGCGGCGGGGCCGGCGCCGCTCCGGGTCCCTCCCGCTGCTCCCTCAGCGCAGGGGAGCGGGGCCGAGGGCCGCAGCGGAATGGCCGCCGAGGCATTTTGACGGCTCCAAAATGCTTCCGAGACATTGCTCCCCGGCGTGCCCGGCCCCTGCTCCAGGGAGAGCGGGGCCGGCGGGAGGGAGAGGGCAGCCCCGGAGGGAGCTGAGGGTGAGGGGTGCTGATGCTGCGCTGTGCGCCGCGAGTGCATAGGAAAATCCCACATCGGTGTAAGAATAATCTGTGTTTCTTATCCTATGGTTCTCGTAACGGGTTATGCCAAGAGTAGAAGTTAAGAGTAGAATCGTAGATTAACAGAATGGTTTGGGTTGGAAGGGACTTTACAGATGATCTAGTTTAACTCCCCCAGCTATGGGCAGGGGCACCTTCCGCCAGACCACGATTCCATCCAACTTGGCCTTGAGCACTCCCAGGGATGGGGCATCCACAGTTGCTCTGGGCAACCTGTACCAGGACCTCACCACCCTCACAGTAAAGGATTTCTTCGCCATATTTAAATCTACCTTTCAACAAAGCCGTTCCCCCTTGTCCTATTGCTACATGCCCTTGTAAAGCATCCCTCATTCTTATATGCATAAATATAAGTAATTTTATTTTTCAGGATTTCAACATATTTGTTCAACATAAAGTCGCCAAACCAGTGGCTGACCAGAAAGAGGGCAATGAAAAGGAGGATGGGATTGTGGCCTAAATTCATAGGAGTTCTCAAGCATGAGAAACAAGTTCCCAACAGTGGCCTCTGAGGGATGCATTTGCACTAAGTAATTCATTAGAACTGGTGAAGATGATAGTTTCCCATCAGATCCATGCAGTTCTCCACATGTACTGTTACTGCACAACCAATGCTTTTCCTTACTCTGCAGACCAGTGCACATGTTTTAGGACCTTTCTTACAGAGTTGATTGTCAGTGGTTTCATCACACAACTGAGTGATTAGCATCCAGCCAGAGCTGGGGATGGAAAAAACAGTTAATTATTGCTGAGACAGACTTGCCCAGGCAAGATAATGCTGTGACCCAGAGAACTGTTAAGGAACTCATCAGTATTCACTGTCCAGGTTTGAAGAAACTGGTGATAATGATTTCTGGGGTTAGAGAACTGCCAGATGGGGATTGATGCTGAGCTGACCCCACAGTGTTAGATTTCTGCTGGGGAAAAGTGGCACGTTCCTGTGCCTCCAGTAAATCAGTGCTCTTCCTGTTTTGGTACATAGCAACATCTGCCACGTGTTGGTAGTACAGCAAAGAAATGGGATAATCTCATTGCAAATCATCAAGCTATGGATAATCAGAACTGAATGCTTGAACAGCAGTGTTCCTGCTGAGAATTCAAGGCTTAAAAGACCTGTGTGAAGTACTTTCATATAGGGTTTTGATTTACAGAGAATGCATAAGTTTGGAAAAATGAAGTATCTGTTCCAAAGAGTTTGCTGAGAAAACTTCAAATCCTGCTACTCCATAATATAATCAGCTCTCAAAGGGATTTGGGGAACTCCCGGATTTTGAGACGAGAGAAATGCAGGTCTTGCAGCTTCCACCCATGGCACAGAACTATGAGGATAGAAATATACAGACCCTTCTGTTTCAGAAGGTCAGAGGCTTTAAGGTTGCTTCTTTGGCATTCTAGGAGGGGAATATAAACCATATATAGTTCAAAACTCATCTAAGGATAAGTTACCTTTGTGTTTCCTTAAGTTAACAATATGTTGTAATTGTAGGATAAAAGGTCAGAAATTTCTCTTTAGGAGTGACTTGGAAAAGAGAGAAAACATTGTAGTTTAAGGCTTTTATATGTTAAATAAGAAAAACCATGGGAATTAATAAAAAATCTAGAAGAAACTTCTTTTTCCCCTTCATTATATATTCCCTGTATTTCCTGGAATGCAGCAACAGGCACTTGCAGTATTTTACAGTCAAAACTAAGATTACACAATTGATCAAGAGGAGGGATTTTTCTAGGCTGCTTAAAATGCTGTGCCTTAGTTGTTTCTTCTGTTGCCTTTATCTGAGGCCTGAATGAACTCTTGGAGGGGGAAATGACCCAGTGTTAAGAGAAAAAAACCCACAAAAGGTGAACTCCTTCAGCTAAGTACTGGGTAAGCTCACAAAATCAACCTTTGCCAAAAATAGACCTAACATTCAGGATTGCAGTGTAAAAATATCAGGCAGGGAAAGTTAAAAAAAAAAAGCCCTTTTGTTTAAAATATCCAGGTGACCTTACTTGCAGAGTGAGCAGAAGACTCTGTTGCCATTAGGAGCTCCAGATTCCTTCCCAGAGCTGCTAACTTGCATGATTCACATGTGTTTGTGAGCAATAAGCCTCCCTTCTTGCTTTTTTTAATGTCCCAGCTTTTGAATAATACATATGTCATGATGGCAGATAAAACTTTGAATATTACCCATATTTATTGCGGGAAAGGAACTAAGAATACTTCCAAACAACTTCTTCTATTACTTCTTTAGTTTTGATCCAGAATCTAATTTTCTGGAAGGGACAGGCTCATGAATTTTGAATATACTTATGCCAGAAAATCAGACTAACCTTCTTCTGTCAGAGCAGGAAGTTCTTTTGTATTTCTAACTTGTCTGATGTAGCAGTCAAGCAGGGATTTTTCCTCAGAAGTTGTGCACATCGTGTCTCTAAGTAAGAACATGTTCTTTAACATTTATTCCTAATTTTCATCCCGAGATCAAAATGCTGGAAAAGGAGAGGAAAAGAAACAGAAAAGGGATTATGTGATGAGAAATGGCTTAACAGACCTCTCTGCCCAGCTCAGAGCCATATCCATCCCTGAAATGCAGTAAAAAAGTTAAAGTTCCTATTCACATACAGGAACTCTCAGAGAAACACAGTGAAAAGGAGACAAACATTGTGAAAACGTTTACAAAGTTGACAACAAAAATCAATGTTTTATGCATTAAGTGTCAAAGCAGGCTTACTCTTTAATGGTTGTTAGGATAAAGAGAGATAAAAACAGTTGCTTTGGGATAGGCTGAAGCCTCAGTGTACGAGTTCTCTCTGCTCTGAGTGTTGCTCCAGCAGTCGTTCTCCCTCCCTCATCTCCCTGCCAGGATCCCTGGGTTTGATTTGGCAACTCCCACAGTGTGACTGTTTACCTTTGCATCCACCCCCTCTTACCCAACATGTCAAAAGTTATGAAGCATGCCCTTTAAAAAAACCCTGAAGGCTGCAAAATGCATGCCAGAAAGACTTTCAATGTTACTGGTGAGCTAACAGCTGTGCCTCTGGTGACACAGGGCCCCAGAACCTGTGATTTGTCATAAGAAACTGATCCCAAACCATCAAAGTGAGGAAGAACTTTAAGCTTTGCTTAACCCATTAGGTGGGATGGCTTGGATAGGACATTGTCTCTAGTAAAGAGGAGGAACAGACAAGTTAGATTAGTTTTTATAAGCCTTGGTCAGAAAAAGGGATTTTGAGAAAACCTGTTTTCAGGAGCACACCAGAAAACCAGTATTAGACTTTGATACTTCAAATGTTTATGGGGAACTTTTTGTTCTTAAAGATGCCCCACTGAAAAATGGATGACATTACTCAAGAATGTACCTTTATCTACCATGATGAGGGACACAACTTTGTCACAGGGGTAAACATTGACACATGCTGTTGGTCCACTCTTCCTTTCATCAGAGGATGACTGAACTTTGATATAAGGCTTGAGATTGCTCTCAATGTAAGCTCTTTGGAACAGCCCTTATAGCTAAGATGTGTTCCATCATAAAGTGTCTCCCNAAGGCTTGAGATTGCTCTCAATGTAAGCTCTTTGGAACAGCCCTTATAGCTGTATTAATGACATAGTAGATGGCTTGATGTGCTTGATGAGCTATGATGTGTTCCATCATAAAGTGTAGTTGTCTCCCAATCTCTTTAGCCATATCAGGTGTTCCATCACTGGAATAAGAAGGTTGTGACACAGCCAGCTGTTGGACAGTCACTACAGAAATTGCTCTCCTGAGTTAGGATGGTGTTTCCTCTCTGGCTTCCTCTTGGTTCCTGGTCTGATGGCTGGAACAGCAGAACAGATACCTGGAGTGCTCCTTGCCCATTTCAGTGCAAAGGCAGACAAATTAACCAAATCACTTCCAAGCACAGATTTAACTCCAACAAACTGGTTTTTTTGTAAAACCTGTGAAGGGTACTTCCATTGTAGATATTTCTGGCATGGTGGTAAAGCTGTTGTGGTTGTGGCCTACAAAGCTGCAGAAACAAACAGACCCCTCAAATGCTTTCCTGACCCCTGTCTCCAGCTTGCTGATCACTTGCCTACCATGCAGGGGTTTTGTATTGACCATTGTTTGTTTGTCACTCTAAAGACAGCAATAACAGTTCAGATTATCTCTGAGTTTCCACTTGTGTTACTGTGTCAATGGCACAAATTTGTACATAGTTGAGTGAATTTTCCATTGGCTGTTTTTCTTGTTCTTCCAGCTAGCTTTATCTAGCTACATCATCTTAACCTTCACACAGAAATCCAGCAGTTCCCATTGACCTCCTAGGGATCCTGCATAAGGTCTCAGTAACAGTTTGAAGAATTTTGTGTCACATTTGATTCCACTGAGAGCAGTGCCAGAGTGCTTGATACCTGTGGGCCCTAGGTTGTCCCAACTCTCTGGTGTTAAAAGAGAACTCAGATCAGAGAGACCATTTTCTAAGTACTTCCCTCTCTCACATAGTAACCATTCCTAATACTTCTACAGCATGTTGGGGCATCCCGTGCAGTAACCAAAAGCTGAATCCACTGTCCTAACCTGCCTGTGAATCATGTATTACCACATTTTTCAGATAAGGTAGCTGAGAAAGAAGGGAATATTGATTGCCTAAAGCAGAATACAAACTGAAGCCATGGAGCTGTGATTAACTACTTTGACATTTCCACCTCCTCCTAATTCTCTCTGGCTAAAAAGTTTTAGTTAACAATGTGTGGCTACAGAGAACTTCCCCCTTCTTTTGCCTAAGAGCTGAGTGATTTGTCTGGTAGTTACTCCATTAATAAATGAGGCAGAGCCTGGTGAGGCACATTGTTCAGAGACTCATTGCAAATGTTTGTCCTGAAGCTGTGTAGTGTGTCCCTTCCCTCATACTCAGCTGCATCAGGGAAGAAAAGCAGAGATTCCCGTGATTTAATCTCACAAGTCTGCAGAGCTCTAGTGCATGTCCTGCACATCTCTGGGAGAAAAATTTCTCAAATGAACAGTAAGGCTTGCTCATGTCTGCTACTGTGAGCTCTCTCGGAGTTTCCTCATTCATAAACCAGCTGGAGATCTCATTAGAAAGTCTGTGCCATGAAATGGGCCATCCTTTGCTCCTGTCTCCAAGACCTTTAATAATCCAGCAAGGCAGTGGTAGTGTTTTGTTCTATGTCAGCCATAGCTGGCAAGAAGCATAATAAAGACCTTTCTGTCCCTCTCTGTTGTTTTGAAGCTTCAGATTTTGACATCTGTAGCCTGAGCACCCTGGTGCAGATGCTTGTATATGTAGTAGTTCTGCTCTGGAGCCCCAATGTTTTGCAGATAAAAACATGATGAGCCTGTGCTCCAAACTTGTCCTGAGACAGACACAGTGGCTGGTGCTGCCTGGGCCACAGGAAGATTCAGAGCCTGTAGACTTCCAGTGGAATGTAAATATGGTGAGCTCAGCAGGGAGAAGTCTGCTTGGCCTCTGATTCCTCTTTATGACCTAGAAACCAAGAGAAGAAAATGGAAAATCTTTCCAAGAGGAGTTCTGCCAAGCCGAGATGTTGCTGGTGCCCTTGTGCTCGCCAGAGCAGTGTAGGACTGGCAGGCAGATTCTGAAGGAGTCAAATCATACAGGATCACCAAAGACAATATTGTAGCAATGAGTCAACAAGACAAACAGATTGTGCCCTGAGACTTCTCCTGCAGAGTAACTTCAACATGGGTGCAGGCATTGACCCTGTGGACATTCATGGTAGGATGTCAGAATAGGAATAGATAAGCAGTATGGTCTGAGTTGCTGCCATGGTTTAGAGCAGTTTAATTTGAAATGTGCTTACTAGCTGGTGTTTCTGGATAGCAGGGTGCACAAAGCATGCTGAGACTTAGGACTGTGAAGAAAATGTCTTATTTCTTTTCCTCTTTTGGAAAAAGTCACAGCCCACAGTCTGCATCCACCAGGACGATGAGTGCCCAAAAATGTCTTTGAGTTCAAAGGGTCAGGCCTTGAGGACAGAGTGGAAGAAGCCTTTCTTCCAATTCTACAGCCATCTGTTACCCATGGCCCTGTGTGGGGTGGTTTGGGCCCCCATGTCACCTCAGGGGTGGCTGCAGTACTGTTCCATCTTCTGCTTTCCGTGGAGATCCACAGCTCTGTGAGAAGGGGAGCATCCCAGAATTTGTTGGGTAGAACATGGGTCATTCTGATTTTGTTGTTTGTACAGGAATACTTTTCTGGTTTGGGAAAGCACTTTGTGATGTGCATTTGTCAAAAATCCCTCTCAGGCAATTCTGGCTTAGCTGGATCCAAGTGCTGTTGAAATCAGTGAGGGTAATTCTGTGCCTCTTGGTTCAGGAAATTCGTGTGTCATGTCTCCACCCCCTTATCAGTGGATTTCTCTTGAGGTGTGGCATTATTGTTCATCCATTGATATTAGCAACTTTAATGGCATTTTAAGAGTGAAAAGTACAAAAAACAGTAATTGGTTATCCTATAAAGAGAAACCACCATCACCATCCAGGTTGAGGCCTTAGCTTTTGTTGGAATGGAGTCTGTCAGTAGCATTATTAACATAAATATATTGATTGATTTTATATAGATAACTTTTTATTTGCCCCAGTAACAGAATTAAGCCCTTTTAACTCAGCATATTCAGCCATGCTACTGCTGGGAGTTGGGGGAAGCCTTTCCGCTCCTATGGCATTGGCATCTCTCACAGCTGCAGGTGAAGAACCATAAATTCAAGGTAAAAGTAACTCTGTGCTGGAATTGAATTGACCAATCTGTCAATAACCTAAGGTGCTTGTCACACAGGAAAGGATTAATTTGGACTGCTTTCTCTTGCTGCATATGGGGAAGCTTTAGGGTGGAGTAGGGGTGTGTATCCTGGGAGGTCAGGGGTCTCTGTGGTTGCAGGCAAGAATCTGGAAGGAGGAGCTCTGTGTGTGCACCTTCAGGGCCCTCAGCTTGTGTCTCAGCAGCTACAACTCATTCCCCACCTCACTGCACCCAGTGTGAGGCATTCCACAATTACCTTTTAATTGTAAGAACTGATGCTGGTAGCTCTCAGTGTGAGGTTTATTACCTCTTATTTAAGTGATTATTACAAGGGGAAAAACGTCCACGTTAGAGCTAAAATTGCTTACAAACACCTACATGTACTCCCACTTCCCTTTAGTCTCTGTGATTTACCATTTTCAATTGCCCCAGTGCTGCTCAATGAAATGGAAAAATGGTTGGGATATGGTGCTTGGCTTTATCCTGGCTGTTTCCCACCAGTACCTGTCTTACAGATGATGCAGGCTTAGACATGGAAGATTTATATTGTGTTATAACAGAGGGCTTCTAGGAAGGAGAATTGGTCGATTTGTCTGCTTGCCATTGGCCAAACGACATCTCTTGAGAGCCCTGGGAGTCAGGGAATGGAGGAGTCTGGTGGGCTGCTGGTGTCCTGCCAAACTGCACTGTGGGGTACCTGTGGCAGAGCCTGTGCTGAGCGTCAGGATGAGCTCAGGCTTTCTCTCTAACTGTCCCAAATATCACCATGACGTAAGCATGTGCTTCTGAGCTTGGACTGGAAACCAGGCAGCTCGACTGCGAGATGAATTTGGGCTTAAAGCTGAACAGGCTGGCTTGGAGTGAGTGAACAGCATTATACAGGTGTAGTGGGTGGCCCTGTGTGGGTGCCAGACACCCACCAAATCCACTCTCACTCCCCTCTGCACCTGGACAGGGGAGAGAAAATATAATGATGAGGTTCATGAGTTAAGGACAGAGAGACATCCCTCACCGAATACCGTCACAGGCAAACTGGACTCCAAGTAGAGATATTAATTGAATTTATTACTAACAAGAGCAGAACAGGATAATGAGATGTAGTATAAGACCTTAAAGACACCTTCCCCACCTTTTTTCCTTCCCAACTCTAACAACTCCTCAGCAGCAGTGCAGACAGGTGGGAATGGAGGTTATGGTCTGCTTTCTGAGTCAGCTTTACAGAGCAGAATGAGCAGTTAATTAGTACATGAAAGGGACAACATAACCTCCTATCCGTTGCTCCTTGTATTTTAAGAAATGCAGAATATTATTTTGTTTTCTTTTGTGGGATTTGTTACAGCAAGGTTGCTATCATGAAGGAAAGAAGCTAAAATTGAGGTCGGCCTAATTACTTTTTGATTTAGAGTTTACTGAAAACTTCATACACCCACATTAAGTGCCCAGTGAGAGCTAATGTTTCTGATGGAAGAGGGATTTTCCTGAAGATACAGGCAGCAAACACTGCTCATGACAATGCTGAAGTAAAAAAAAGTTATGCCCCAGAATTAGCAGATCTCAAATACTTCCTAGTGGCAGATTAAGAAATGAACAAATAAAGAGTTGAGTGGTGTGAAGAATATCCACACCAAACCCCATCCTTGGGCCAACCATTCAAGCTTTGGCCAAGATAACCGGCTAAAAAGTCCCTTGTTTGGATTTGGGTGCCGCTCTGCTATGGCAGGATCCTAGGGTGGTGCTGTTCCTGCTGTTGTGATGGAACATGCTGTGACATCCCAGCCCCCTGAAGTGGATGGGAATCTTGCTGCTTGTTCTGTGACTGTCAGTGACTTCTGTTATCACAGGTGATGCAACATCTCTGGTACAATGATACAAACGTCACAATGTAGGTGCTTGACCCAGTGGAAAAAAAAGCAAACAAACAGTAACAGTAGCTGTCAGCCAAGGCAAATAAATCTTGGAGGAAGGTAAGTTGCTCAGGATTTTTTTTTAACTTTTTCAAAGTGTTCTGCATGCACACAGGATTTCTATTCTTGTTAAATAGCTCTGGAGAAGAATTAGTCATCTTTTCTTAAATAGTGAGAAATATTTTTGTTATACCACAGGTTCCAAGTAAATCTCCTCACACAGCGAAAGCAGGGATCAGTGCTTCTTTCCTGGAGAAATGTGAATTTCACAAAGAACTGTTTAAATTTTACTCTGTGAGATGTAGATGGAGTTACCTGTCAGCTATGTCCATAGGCTATTCCCTGTGGGCTGAGCCCTCTGGAAGTCGAGAGGCCAGCTGAAAGCAATCACTTCAAATGTGGTTTTAGACTTTCTGAATATGTCCCTTACTGCACAGGTATGGTAGATACTGCACTTAGTAATGGTGAAGGTCAGCACAAGCTGAAGATCTGCACAGAGCAGAAATAACATTTTAAGCTGTGTAACAAACATGACAAGCTCACTCTCTCTGTGCTTTTACACAAAATACCAACAGCTGTGTTTAAACCATCCTGGAGGACTCGCTAGGTAAAAGGCAGTGCTGTCACTTCCAGTTCTGAGGGACCAATGGATATGAACTGGACCTTTCCCCACCCTCTCATGACAAGTGGCAGTGACAGCACATGCTGAACATATTCAGACTGGGGCAGTATTCCCAGGAAAGCACATGCTCCCCTGAGCTTCAGGAGGAACTGGCTGGGCCAGACAGCATTTTGCCCAAGGCCTACTCGGAGGGAGCCAGTTATTTATAGACAGCAATGTGAGTTCTCCTGTATCGGTCTCTTTCTTGCAAACCATTCTCTTCAAGAAATGTTTTGGCAGTGCCATGTCCTGCAAGTGGTAATAGTGTCAGGAGTCTCTCTTGGAAGAGTCCAGATATCCTGTGGCTTATTTGGAGAGTCCTCTACACCATCCATAAAAAAAAAGGGAAACATGTTAGATTGAATTCAACAGCTTGTGAATTAGGCACAACCTGCCACTCAAGCCTCCATTATGAATATTTATAGTTTCCATTAACTTGAACAAGAACTTTGTGGATCTAACTGTTTATTCTGCCATTTGACCTAGTACCAAAACCATTTGTGAAATTCATCTGGTAAAATTGAAAATGTTAAAAGACAAAGTAGTTACCCAATCCCTGGTGTGAGATCTTTAGACTGAGCATTGGCAATAGAGTGTTTTTTCCTGCCAGGTGAACTGCTTTTGGTTTTCTCCTCAGAACCCCTCCTATAGCTGTAAGAATAAAATAGGCTACACACTTTTCTCTCAGAATATTTCAGTACTGCATTTACACTCCAACTTGTAATAAATATGCTCCACTATACACTGAGTTTAGTGACCACATGGCCTTTGCATGCCAGAATCTGAGACTGGACCCGAGGTACATGCTCAGTAAGTTGTGCAGCTAAAGCTGTTATTCAGATATTCGACACAGAGAGGAGCTCTGGTAACAGGGAAGAGAAACTTGCCCTGCCTCATCTTCGGACCCTGAACGGGAAAGGATGGTGTAAGGCTGCTCCCAGCATTAGTCTGGTCCTACGGCTTTATTTGCAAAACCTAAGTGCATTTATCTCATTTGCTAATAAAGAGCTCTTTTTGTGCAGGCAGCTAAAGCCTCTACAGCTGGTGAGATAATCGCCTGTGTCTGTGTGCTATGGAGCTCCTGCCTGTCTGGCTGAAGACAAAAGATTTCTTTTTGTCTTTCTCATCTCTTAGATTTCAGCCCCAGTTCTACTGACTGCAAATTAGTTCAGTCCCTATGACTCCTTGGTTTGTGCTAAGTCTGAAATACAGGGTATATGCTTTATCAAGGTTCAGTTGTAAAATGATCTTATATGTATTGGCCCATTGTTCTTAACAAGGGAAACAAAATAGTATCATTTGATTCTTTTCTGTGTTCCTATGGGCAGAATAAAGGCAGAAGGAAAGTTAAAAATTACATAAAGTTTTGGGCACTGCAAAATAGTTGTTAGTGAGCAGCAAGGGCTGGTTGCTTCATAAGGGAAAGTGAGCCAGGAGCAGAGGGTGATTCCAGCCTGGTCTGTGTCCTACTGGTGGCTGAACTTAGAATCACAGAATGGTTTGGGTTGGAAGAGACCTTAAAGACAATCTTGTTCCAAACACCCTGCTGTGGGCAAGGACACCCTTCTCTACACCAGATTGCTCAAAGCCCCATCCAACCTTTGAATCCAGGGATAAGGCATCCACAGCTTCTCCAGGTAACCTGCTCCAGTGCTTCACCACCCTCTGAGTAAAGAAGTCCTTCCTAACATCCAATCTAAATCTCTTCTCTTTTGGTTTAAAACCATTTCCCCTTATCCTATCACTATCTGCCTGTGTAAAAGGTCTCTCTTCCTTTTTTTTTATTATCCCCTTTAGGTACTGGAATGTGTTTTAAGTTCACCCTGGAGCCTTTTCTTCTCCGTGCTGGACAATGCCAGCTCTCTCAGCCTGTCTTCGTAGAAAGAATGTCTTTATGTCTTCATGTCCTGTCTGAATGTGGTAGGCAGAGATGGATGATGATAACAGAGTTCATCAACAGTCCCAGACCAGGCAAGTAATGAACCAGCTCCAGGGTCCAAACTCAGATCCAGAGCAAATGGACACAGGGTTATAGACAGGGCTAGTACATGGGTCCAAAGTCCATCCAGGATACAGGGACACAGACAGGCTGGGCACAAGCTGAAATGTGCATTCTTGGGTCAATCCACCTGTGGCACAGCTCCATGGCCTGTCCAGGACTCCGGGCCTGAGGCTGGACTGGGGGCATGTTTGAGTATAATGCAGCCGGGGCAAGGGCTGCAGCCCCTGATGGGCCTGGTCAGGGCTGTTCAGGGGTGGTGCAGGGGCTGCAGCCCCTGATGGGCCTGGTCAGGGCTGTTCAGGTGTGGGGCAGGGCCAGCAGCCCCTGATGGGCCTGGTCAGGGCTGTTCAGGGGTGCTGCAGGGCCAGCAGCCCCTGATGGGCCCGGTCAGGGCTGTTCAGGGGTGGTGCAGGGCCAGCAGCCCCTGATGGGCCCTTCCCTCGGAGCTGCCATGGGGCAGGTTCCTGCATTCACTGTGGGACAACCACCAGCACAGCGTGTAATGAATAGCCTGTCTGGCAGCTGGAAGCACACTGCCTTCAGAGAGAGATCTATAAAATAAATATTGATAATACTGCATTGTGGATTGCACGTTCTTCAGAGACTTGGGGAAGTAGGGGAAAAAAAATAATCATTTGGGCCTTCTGTAAGATTAGCTGTAGTCATGATAGTGAAAAATGATTATTAATCATGGGCTCTTTTGGATTTTTGTCATTGGGCTTTTAAAGCACAGCAATCTGCATTGCAGACTTTCCCTAGCAGCAGCCTGCATGCCAGAAATTGTTTCCTCATGTACACCCAAATGATAACTTGCTTAATACTTCTCATTTGCTTTTCACCCAAAGAGCACAATTCATGAGAAACAAACACTTATGTTTTTTGAAGGAGTAGCACTTAGTTCTTTTACAGAAGGCAGTTTATTGTAACTGCACACTTCCTGCAGCATCTGGAGAGGTTTGAGCAGTTTACCTCTTGGTATTGCAGATAATTTGTTGTGAACTTACACAGTTCCTGTTATCTTTTATATTATTGTACCTCAGTTAGCCCAGTAGCACTTCTCTGACTGTCCAGGTTGCTTAAGGAAGGTACTGCTCAGAGTAAAGGTCTCACCAGAAGTTTTTATCTGTGGAAGACATTTCTAGAGCCAGTAATCAACAAGATGTTTAACTAGTACTATCTTCATCACATCTCTGATGAGACAGGAGGTCTCTGACATTTTCCTATGTGTCTCACAATCCACATTTTGTCAGGTGGAATTATGTGATTGGGCAGGTAGCAGGTAGGGAGATAATGGTGTCTGCATGAAAACCTGGTTAGTTCTTCTGGAAAATAAGAATTTTACCTATGAATTAGGTTGTTTGTGTCTTTCCTGTTTTGGATATCCTGCATTTCCAGTAACACACCTCTTATTTCTGATACTAAACCATGATTGTTGCTCCTGTTATATGGATTCCACCTGCCCACTTAGTAATTCAGATGCTTCATTTCACTTTATGATTTTGGGTTTTCTGCAATCTAATCACACTCTTCATAGATATGTAGCTGCACTAAGATTAGATGGAAAATTTCACAATCTCCCAGATTAAATTTGTATATCATCACACAAGTCAGAATTTCACTGTTTTTCTTTCTGGCTACCTGGTTGTCTCCTCTGCTAGATCAGCTTATTAAAAAGATCCCACAAAGAAGAACATTTGTTTTTGAAACTGGGACCAGTATTTCCTTTCCGGCCAAAAAAAAAAAAAAAAAAAAATCATAGATCATCTGCAGCTGCTCTTTCCACTGGCCAGTGGATGTTACCAGACTGGCTGAGGCTGGTGGGACCCAGCCAGACCTGATCCAAATAGAAGTGACTTTTGATACTCAGCAAGTGAGGAAAGCCAATTTATTATGGTATGACAGTGGTCATACTTTGTCAAAAAAGCAGCCAGGAAATAACTAGGAGTGACTGATTGGATTTTTGGTTCAGTAATGTGCTAAAATAGATTAGAATTTCAAAACAATTGAGGTAGCTCTAGCAGATTCATACTACATCAGTTATACAAAGATACGATAAGGACTGATAATTTGTTACCTGGAGACTGTACCAAGCACCTCACACATGCATGGATTGGCACTCAGCTCTCACTCCAATGAGTGCACCATAAGTATAGCAAATAATCAGTGGAGAGAAAATATCAAAGATTGTATTTTAAAAAAACCCAAAAAAAAACCAGAGGAGGGGGGATACTCATACACAATCACAGTTTCTCATTTTTTTTATATGAAACTGTGATTAGTTTAAAAGTACCTACTTCTGACATCTGTTTCCATGACAACAGGAGCAGCAGCTAGAAATGGCATCCTTGGAGTTCTTGTTGGTTGCACTGGCACAAGAAACTGGAGAAATCGTATACAGGCATTGGGACCATTCAGCAGAGTGTTGTCAGGAGAACAGGAAAGTTTCATGGTGTGTTAAAATCCCTTAACACACTTACAGGAACTCCCTACAGTTAATATTGTTATTCTTAAAAAAAGAAATTAAAGGTAATTTTCAATTTAAAGCTAAAATTATCAGTGAGAAGTACATTTTGCTTGGAAAAACTGCTCCTCTCAAGCAGCTGATAACATGAGACTTGGAAAAGAAACACTTAATGTAGCAACATTGTTGTGTTGTTCTGTGTCTCTAAAACTGCCTGATAGATGCTTATTTGCCTTTTTTCACATCCTTTCCTTAATGGTATTGCATTACATCTAATTTCAATATGTGCTGGCAAAACATCTTTTTGTGTGTTGCTGAATCATATATTTACTTGGAGTTTGTTACAGTGAACAGTCTTATTTTTCTATGTGATTTACCTAAATATTTTCTTGAACCAGAAGTGTTTTTTGGTGGAAAACTTGGGCGTGAATTCGTACTTAGTTGGGCAATACTGTAAAATCTGAAAAGGACCACCACCAGCATGATGGAGAGTTCTTCTTCTGTGGAAGTAGTTGTTGAGATATCTTCCATGTAAAATGGAGCTGTGGGCCATTTGTGCATAATTTCTGAATGTTTGCAAGTATCAGATCTGAGCAGTCTTGAACTAAGCATGACAGCTTCCTGCTTCTTCCACAAATTCTCTCTCTCTCCTAGGAAATACAGACCATTCCTTCATCCATAAAGTGTATTAAAAACACAATTTATGAGTCATAACACCTATGACTTAATAAATAGTATAGAATAAAGTTCTACTTAGAAAAATATTTTTTTAAATGTTGATCAGTAGTTGATGTCCAAGAAAAAGTGTGAGGAAGAGTTCCTATATGGAATGATCTTTCCTTGCTATGACTACTTCAGGCAATCACTAAAAAAAAACACCAAACCCAAACCCCTTTTTTCCTGTATCTAGTTACAGGTACTTAATTGTGCAATCTTTTTTCCTAAACTCATTCTTCAATAAGTTGCTGCATGCCACATTTAACAGGGTCAAGTTAATTGGCAACTTTTTTTTTCCCCAAAGGGGAAAACCCTCAATAAAAAAAGGAACAAAGCTTTCAGGTTGCAAGTAACTCATGTGCATGCTGCTTTTGTAGGGACAGATTTGACAGCTTGTAATTGATGCAATTCCTTGCAGTTAGAAAATATTCCTGACCTTTTATTGATCATTTTTATTGCTATTACAGTTATTAACAATTTGGTTGACCAAGCGGTGACATGTGGTGCTCCAAATGAAGGGGAACCATCAGAACCCATTTGGATCCAGCCCAGCCATGATGTGTCTCTGCCAGGAGAGAAAACAGAGCTCAGGCCTCACTCAGCCCCAGTGCAGATGTTATGGGGCTGCAAGGAGTGGCTGAGGGATGTGCACAATGATGGGATTTGGAGTATGGTGACCCCTGGAGTGGCAAGATGTGGGTCATCCAAGCTTTTCCTGTGATTACTGTCTTAAAAGCCATGAGTAATAATCACAATCAGTGATGTTTTTATTCTTTCAGACAGTGTCACAGTGCCACTAAGCAGGTTCCAGTGGTGTTTCAGAGCAGATGATGGTGGATTAGAGACTCTCTTTCAATAGAAGTCTGGGACCCTTCCTGGGGACTTCATGCTGCATTGGAAGCTGCACCATGAGGTTGGACTGGGGGCACTGGAATCCTGCCCTTCTTGATTCTTTACCTGATCACAGGCTATCTTGCCCCCTTCCCTACCCCTGGAGTGGTACATCAACACAAATAATGCTGGCAGCCTCTGAGAGCAGGAACATGAAGAGACAATATGACAGGATGGTACTGGTTAGAACCAGGCTACACCATGGAAAGCAGCACAGGAGGTAAACAAGAATACTCTTTCAAATATTTTCAGAGTATGGGTACCTCGTGATTCGATATTGAGTGGCATCATGTGCATTTAAGAACTGTTATGCTACCAAAATATCAAGGGATTGCCTCTGACTAATAGAAGTGACTGTGAGAACAGTATGTGAACAGTTTAATTTATTGTTTCCTCTGAGGAGATGAAATTTGAACAATGTTAAACTCTCAACACTAACCAAAGCAATATCTTATCTTGCATTTTCAAATATTTTAATTAAAAAATAACTATTATAGACTGTCATGTATAGTCTTATGTCCAATATACAAGGGTATTCATTATCATTGGTAAGGTGTAGGCTGTAAAGATATTCTGGCCCTCACACACAGGCTATGCTGCAGCTCGTTATAAACAGAAGTAATTATCCCTTGAAAAGTTTTCCCAACTTAAATCAGCTTTCTTAACCCTGAGAAGCAAATAAATACCAAGAGATGTGCAATTTTTTCTTTCTTGATATTTGCTTATCCCTAGACATCATTTTCAGCCAATTTTGTTCTGAAGAGTGCTCATTCATATTTTATTCTTGATATCCCTATAGAGGGAGGAAAAGAAGAGCAGCACAGCCTAAGAAGAATCTGAGAAGCCAGAGGCAGGTTATCCTCTTATATGACGTTAATGACAAGAGGATCTGCTGGGATTTCTGCTAATAAAGGTGAGGTTGTTCAAGTCCCTCTTTATTTGCAGAGATTACAAGGGTAATCATTGCAGTGACTTGCTGTGATAGTTTTCATGGCTGTGCTCCTCCAAACTGCCAAAGGAAAGAAACTTATGTCCATTAAACGACTCTGTCCAGAGGGACATGCTTTTGTTGTTGTCTCTGGTCAGATCCACCTCTCATTTAGTAGATAATGAGGGAACTTTTGTGTCCAGCTCAGAAACTCCAGCAGACGTGGAGCTTATTTCTGTCACTGGATGCAATTGACTTTCAGCTGAAATAATGATCCTTCAGGGTGACAAGCATGTGCTCCCTGCTGTGGGATTTTGAAGGCTGGAGGCTTGGCTGTTGAGGAGGTGAGTTGTGATATCCAGCTGTGAGTGAGATTCAGGTAAAGTCACAGCTGAATTAAAGCCTCATGCTCCAGCTTTGCAGTGACGCTCAGTAAGCACCCACAGGCAGTAACAGCTGAATGGAAATGTGGAAACATGCTACTCATCATCTCTCAGCTATTAGTGCCAGCCCCCACCTGAGACCAGTGCTTGCTTCCTAACAGTGCACAAGTGGATTTAGCTGGGGGTTAGCATTCCAAATCCTCCTGTTCATGCAGTGCATCTGCAGTCATGCTCTGTCCAGGACCAAGGTCTCAGTAGGTGTGAGGAGAGTCAACAGCTCCTCCAAGAAACCAGTAGTATCTCCTGAAAAAATTTGAAGCAATATGTCTCACTTCCTGCCTGAGGTGAACTCTAGCTGAGAAAATGACAATGCTGGTGGGGCATCCATGTTACACATTTTTTTGTGCTGAAATAAAAGGTTCTAGGAAAACCTTTTGATGCATTATGTGCATGGATTCCTCACTGCTGCTGACATGTTCCTGTACAGTAATTTCCAGCTGGTGAAATGTTCCTAGAAAATACATTCTTACCAGCTGGTCCAGGTCAGAGTAATCAATGGCATCTCAGAGGTACAAAATAACTCCTTTGTTGGCTTGCCACTCACTTTTTATATCCACAAGTACATCAAAGCTTTTTGTAAATAATGAAAGGAGTTTGCTTTTGAGTGACAATGGTGTTCCCATATTGCATTAAATCTTGTTCATTACTTTTCTTCCCTGACATAAGTAGGACAGCAAAATGTGTCACTTTCCCTGCAGAACTGCCTTTTCTAGCTCTGTGATTCACAATACCTTGAAAGAACTTTGGCTGGGAAAGACCAGAGCTGCACTCTTTAAAAGGCATTGACTATTCAGGAAATTAAATTTAAAGTTAGTGGAGAAGCTAAAGTGATTTTATCTTGAGAAACAGAGTAAAGTGAACAAGCAGCAACTGGCTTCATTGAACAAGTGATACCATGAAAAGGTAGCAAATTCTTCTTATTGATCTCTCCTGATTGCTATCAGTTGGCTAACTCATTGTGAAGAACTATGTTATTTAGCAATAAAAGGAAAGCATGATACCCTTTTTAACTTGTGAGAAAAATAGCATTAATTTATGATACCTTGGACTCCCATCAGTTGATGTTCATGTAAGAACTTATCAAGGGCAAAGTACTTGCTCTTTTCAAGTGTAAAAGCAGGTCACTTTCCACTGCTGTTGGGTTTAGTGCCTAAATATTCCTGGTTAAAAAGTTATTGTGGTACTGGATGATGCAGGCCCTGAAACCAACCCTTCAGGAAGGAGCACAAAGAACAGGTACCAGCCTTGCCACAGACAGGAGCAAACTTTTCTGGTTTTCTCAAATAAAACAAACAAAACAAAATGAGACAAACAAACAAACAAAGAAATATAAAAGGGTTTTTATCCTCTTTGGACCTATACAACTTGCAAGAAAACAGAGTACCTTTATGAAAATTTTATTGTGGGAATACTGGTGTATTTAGGAGTCATAAAAAGATTTAGCAAAAATGCACAAAGTCACAATCTTTCTCTTAAAAAAACCCACAAGTAACATGCAATATTTAATAGGCAGGAGAAATAATTTCTGTTTTTCTGAGTGAAGATGGTAGTTGGTGTTAGTTGATCATGACCACCTTTACAGCCTGAGAAGCAATGCCTCGATGTAGTTTGGTCCTGTCAACAGACATGAGGCTGTACTGGCCATTCAAAATACTGAATGGAACAGTAAAATTTTCACAGAGACAGGTAAAATATTTCCCAAGGTTTAATTCCACAAAATTCCACATAAGGAGAAAAAAAAAAAAAAAACAAAAAAAACGAACTTAAAATTCTGATAGTTCTGTGGCAATGAATATTCCAGAAATTTGCAAGATGGATCTGTCCAATTCAAATTCCCATTTCCCTTAGGATTCATAGTAAATCCTCAAACACGGACTTTTAATATTCTATTTGAACTGTTGGTACATAACTTTTCAGCAATTTTACAGTATAAATCTTTTCCAATGGGATTTGAAGTGCTGCAGTTACATGAGTTTGAAAAATAGGGCATGCAGAACAACATACCTTTTTCTGAAAAATTAGATTTTCTCCATCATTCTTTGTCATTGTTTTGGGGAAAGCTGGCCATTCCCAGAACTTGCCCTCAGGAAGGATTTCTGGGGAGCAGGAGTAGCTAGTCCTGTGGTGAAGGCATGGCCAAAGGATTTTCAGAAGCTAACAAGCCAGGAGATGGCCAGCTGAGCTGTCAACTGATGTAAGCTCAAGCCAGTCACAAAACCGTAGAATCCTCAGGGTTGAAAAAGACCTCCAAGATGATCAAGGCCAGCCTGAAGCCAAATACCATTATGCCCATTAAACTATTTTGTGACGTGCCAATGTCTACTCATTNGAGCTGTCAACTGATGTAAGCTCAAGCCAGTCACAAAACCGTAGAATCCTCAGGGTTGAAAAAGACCTCCAAGATGATCAAGGCCAGCCTGAAGCCAAATACCATTATGCCCATTAAACTATTTTGTGATGTGCCAATGTCTACTCATTCTTTGAATACTTCCAAGGATGGTGACTCAGCCATTTCCCTGGAGAGACTGTTTCTGTGATTAACCACTGTGTCAAGTGAAGAAATTTTTTGTAGTATTCCGTTCCCCTGGAGCAGTTTCCAGAGTACTCAAAATATTCTAAAATGCAATATTAAAAAACCAAAGCAAAACAGTCGACAACACACACACAAAAAAAACCCCAAAAGACCAAACCAAAACAAAATCTAACCAACAAAGCATGATATATATTCAAATATGTATCACTGAAGATCAGCAGCACAAGGTTTGGACACCCAGCATAAGGAAGGAGCAGAAACTTTGCTGTCTCATGACACACAGGCTGTTTTCCCCTGTTTGTAGCACAAAATCTGGTATTTGCTGTGAGAATGCTGTGGGCTCCCCTTGCCAGCATAATCTTTCTGCCCCTTTTTAATTAAGCTTGAAAGGCTAAGGAGTGTACATGAGGAATGAGAAAATGAATGAATCGGGTTTGAATTAATAAGTTTTTCCTCTTCTAAATTTGCATCTGACAGCAAATCTGGGAGCCCTGGCATGGGCAATGGCTTTTTGAGGGGTTAGATCTTCTACCCTTGTCCTGTCCACACAAGGCATCACCGTGGCTCCCAGGGCAGGCTGCAAACTGGCAGGCCTGCCAGAGTTCACCTTTTCCTTTTTCCCTCCAAAGCACCTCACCTTGTAGCCATGGCAACTTGCTGCCAGGAACAGGCAGCATCCCTTCATGAACTGCAGCATCCCTTTGTGGTCCACAGCACTCCTTCATGAACTGCATCATCCCTTTGTGGTCCACAGCACTCCTTCATGGGCTGCAGCATCCCCTCCTGGTCACAGAACCCCTTCATGGGTTGCTCTCACATCTGCACCAGGGCTATGGAGATGGAGATACTCCACACTAAATCTGGACAATACTCCACATTAAATCTGAGCGGGGAAAATGGGTCTGTTCTCTTTGGAAAGCCCTTTACCAACATTTGAGTTTGCTGCTGTCACAAACAGCCCTGTACCCACAGTGCACATTCTGTCTCATAAAAATCTCAATTGAGATGTGTATCCTGGGGTGAAATAGGAACCTGATCCTTTTCCAGCAGCAAGCTTAAAGGTGCTAAAGGGATGGAGTAACAGAGCCTGGGATTTCTTCCTGGGTTTCTTGCTTTTTGCTATTACAGACATTTGTTAGGCCCTGCACTAGTTGGGTTGTCCTTTATGATATCTTCTCATTACAGCAGCACTCTCCCTTAAAGAAAATTTCTTAATAAAGATTTCTTCATGAAGATTTCTTAATGAAAACCCTTACTTCAGGTTCCCAGCAGGTTGCTCTTTATTTACACAGCAGTCCAAACCCTTTCCTTTCATTGTCTTGAAGTGTCATCCTGCTTCTCCTGAGGGCCTGAGGAAAAAGAGGAGGTAAGAGAAGAGGAAACCCCCACACTCTTGATTCTGACATCACCTTCTTAGGGCTGCAAGAGGAGCTGGGGGCAGCTCCCTTGAGGCACCATCCTGAGGTGATGAGCAGAAACTTCACTGGGCGCATCCTGACCTGAGCCAGCATGAGAGCAGCCTGATGTGTGGTGTGGCTCCATCCTTGCTGCCACCTCCTGCTGTTCATTTCCTGCTGCCCAAAAGCATTGCTGTAACCAGGAGCTGCAGCTCCACAGGTCTCCACATTGATCCCCGTGGAATCATTCTGGCTTTGCTGGAAGTGGCAATGACATGCCTGCAGAGCAATGTTTTCCAAAAGCCAGCAAAAAGGCTACACTGGAGTCCCAGATCTGCATTGCTCAGAGTCTGCAGTGCTGGTACTTCTGTGTGCCCAAGTACCCACCCCTGGGTTTCACAACAAGTGTTGTTTCTCATATAATGATATCCCTGGAAAAGTGCAAATCTCCAGATTCACACATGCATTATGACAACAGAGATGGGGAGACTGGACTGGCTGGAAAGTGATGACACTATGATGACACTTGTAAAAAGAGAGGAATCCACAGGGTTATATTATTCCAAAGAGAGGAGTCTGTTGGCAGATTACCACTGCTACCACATAAAAATGTGTGCCTTCTGGCTCTACACAGATCTATTTAACCCTTTGAAGGTGTACAAATGACTCAAAGAATCATAGACTAGGGGTCTTTGACAACGCTTTCTTGCTTCCAGCTCCTGGAAGCATTTTGCTCACCAAGTATCAGCTTGATTTCAAACTCAGAGGCGTCTTGTGGGAGACCAGAAAAGTGGGCTGTGAATAACTGAGAAGGCTCATGAAGCATCCCTAGCCTGACTGGCCAGAGGACTACAGTGACCAGGACCAGGCCTGCTAGAGCTGTCCAAAACAGACACTGCCAGTGCAATGTGGAAAGGAGTGTGTCGTCCTCTGTGCTCTCCTCAACCTCCTGGAGCAGGCGAATCATTTCCTGGCGCAGATACAACTCTCGCTCCAGCATCCTTCTAGCTATGGCCACGTCTTTTGGGTGATCCTCCTTCAGGACAGGCTGGGCAGCCAGCAGAAGCAGAAACACTGTCATTATCAAGGACATGGTCTGAAGGAGGTGAGAGGAAAGAGGGCTCATCAGGGTGTGAGGGAGTAGGGAGCTGAGGGCACCCAGCATGACCTCAAAGTCTCTCTGGGCACTCAGCTCTCCCTCTGGGTTAAAAACAACCCTGGCCATAACCCTGGTCCCCCCATCCAGCCCAGCCTTTCCCCTGCATGACAACTTGCCAGTTGCCCAAGTCCAGCTGCAGTAGGGCTGAGGCTTCCCGTGGATACCCCTGGTGACAGGTCCCATTGTACCCCATCCTGAATGATGTCACAGCCATCAAGAGCCTCATTTCCTGGCTGACAAGATGATGATGGCCCTGGTGACAGCTCCCATTGTGAGCTGTCCCCAGTGATTTCATAGCCAGCAGAGTGACATCACCCAGCTGGAAGCCCCAGCCTTTGTCCCCCCCAGTTCAGCAGGCCCAGGGCATCATCACACCAAGTGCAAACCTTCCTGAGGAATGAGGTCTCAGGGGCTCTCTGCACAAAGTGGGCAGACACCCCACAGCTATAAAACAAAATGCCAGTTGTGTCCCTGGTGCAAGTCTAAAAGAACCACCACTACACCATGTCCCCAAGTGCTACGTATCTTTTAAATTCCTCTAGGGATGGTGACTCCATCGCTTCCCTGGACAGCCTGTTCTTCAGTGCTTGATAACCCTTATGGGGAAGAAACCAGCTTAAACCTCTCCTGGTACAACTTGAAGCTGTTTCTTTGTCCTATCACTTGTTATCTAGGAGAAGAGACCAACCTGGCTACAACCTTCTGGCTGGACTTTTAAATTAGATTTGGCAGGGAAGGGAATGCACTCCCAAGTGTCAGAGAGGAGCCAGGAAACACCAACATTTTAGGAAGCAACAGGGAAATACCTGTAAATAGGTGTATTTAAAGAGCTAGGCTGGGTAGGAGGTATGTGTATGTTGGGCTCTGTGTTCAGGAATGGATTGATGGTGGAGAGCTGTGTCTGAGGAACAGCCAGGAACAGGCTGAGAGCTGGTAGGCACAAATCAAAGACCAGACCAACAGAGGGCACCTTATGCTTGGGGTCTGCTCAAGGGATCTGATCTGCAGGCCCTGTTGGTCCTCTTGTTTCAGCTACAGCATCATCTCACTCCCAAGCTCTCATCCTGATGGGGGTTTCAGTCTTCTGGGTTGTCTGCTGGGAGGGCAGCACAGCTGCCTGTGAGCAACCCAGGAGGCTCCTGGAGAGTGTCAAAGACAACTTCTTGGTACAGGGACTGCCAGAGGAGGAGTATTACTGGACCTGGTGCTCACACACACAAATAAGCTCATCAGAAGTTAAGAGTGGAGCAGCCTGGGCTGTAGTGACTGTGCCCTGGGAGGGTTTGTGATCCTGAGGAACATGGGCCTGGTGAGGAGCAGAGTCAGGACCCCGAACTTTGGAAGAATAAACTTCCAGCTGTTTAAAGGATTTGCATATGAGCAGTGGGCAGATTTAAACTCTTTCATAGTTTCTTCTCATTAAACTCTTTCATGAAATATTACATTTCATAGAATATATTTATTTCAGTGAAGCTTTCTTGCTTTTCAGGCTTCCGTTATACCTGCTACAGCAGTCCTGTTATTTGCTTTTTCTCCACATATGAGATTTGGATTGAACACAACGTCTTCACAGATGTGGCAGACATCCCTGCTGCTCTCCAGCCTTTCTGATAAATCTGAAAGCAATATATCCTGCAGAACACATGATTCTGTTGTAAAATGCTTAGTCTCCAAATGTCTGCCCTACTAGTTTTTGGAATGACCCTGAGTAACAATGGGCTAAATTCATCTATAGTGAAATTTCACAGACTATGAAGAAAAGGTACGATGGATTAATTTTTCCTGAAAACCCTTGATAAAAATATAACAATAAATTAATTCCTTTCAGTCTTCTTGTTTTTTTCCTAGAAGTCAGAAAATTTCCTTTCTTTCCCTTCCCACCATCAGTTTTTACCCAATTCTGTTGCTTTCCTATAGCGCCCTCAAAAAATACTTTATTGCCTTTCCTTGTAGTTTTTGGATTAAAAGCATTTTGTAGAATACAATCATTAGGTCACTTCAGATACTGTTTGATCTCAAATTACATATTCCTTACATTAGGGAAGGGATAGACATAAGCATGTAATGGAATCACTTTGCCTTAAATTAAGAATGTCTCTTTCAAGAATATTTTGTGAGTCTAGAATAATAATGTTCACAGTTGGTGAAATGTCACTGATTTTATTTTAGTTCTATCAGAGTGAAAGATCCCTTAACTAATTATATTTTTCCTGAAGGTACTTAAATAACATTTTTCTCAATCATTTTTGGAATTCTTTAAATCCTCTTCCACACTATATTATAAAACAAACAGATGAGTAATTATGTAATATAATTTTGATGAAACCATGCTAGAGATAAGACATTTAGAAATATTTTTGGCACTTAGTCTATTGCATTTGCTGTTGTTCTCAAAAGTTTCACGTTAAAAACAACTCTTGGCCACTTTTCTCTGAAATTTCTGAATAAAATGCACTCCTACACAAATTAACATAATGTCTGCTGTCCCTTAATTAAAAAGGATTATCTTCAGAATGCACAATGTAAGGCTGGTGCCTGCAGTGTTAACTATTGGACAGCCAGTCTGAAACATTGGGAATGGTTTTCTTTTCCTTGGGGTTTGTCTGCACTGCTCGTGAGAGGTTCATACAGATCTCCTGGAAACCAGCTGGCCATGGCATCAGAGGGGCTGGAGCTTCTTGGTGGGGAGGGCTGTGTGAAGTGCCAGGTTGTCACAGCTACACGCCCCTGGAACTTGCACTTACTAAAGCTGTTTAGGACATACAGTACAGGCAAACTATTTGATATAGTGATTACTGTTTTGAGGCAGGATAAATGAAAAAATGGGTAATTGATTTTCCTCACTACAGCAGTCCACTACTCCTGAACTCCTTGACTTCTGGAGCAATACAAGAGTACTTTGGATATTCTCTAGCCCACCTTGTAAATGCAGATTAATAAAGGCAGAGCACAGTTCTTTTATCCAGTGTTTTTGCAGAGCAGCATCCTCACTTTGTTGCATCAGGAAGTAAAAGGCTACCAAAGTGCCTCATGAAATATAGCCTCAGGTGAGGAATTATTAGTTAGCTGGCAAGTGTCACAATCCCTCAGTCACTGAGCTGCCCAGTTTTGTGAGCAAAAACTGGATGCAGGCTTACATGGACTGACCCTTCAGCAGAGCATCATCTGCACTACCCTGTTAAAATATTCTCAGTGGTGGCAAAAAGCTCCCATGATAGCATTTCCTGCATGGATTTGTTTACAAGGAACATAGTCTGTAAATGCTCTTAGAGGTGAACAGCCTGAAAGAGGGAAGACATGAAAGAACCAGCATCCAGTACCAGAGAGAACTGAAGAATTGCTGCAGCCCTGTAGCTACCCTACACTGACCCAGCAAATGGTTACCAAGGTGATTAAAGGGATGGAGCAAATGATCACAGAATCCTGGAATGAGTTGAGTTGGAAGGGACCTTAAAGATCATCTAATTCCCATGATGGGCAGGGACACCTTCCACTAGACCAGGCTGCTCAGAGCCCCATCCAACCTGGTCTTGGTGCATGAGGAAAGAACTGGGCAGGAATTTGTTCAGCCTGGAGAAAGGAATGATCTTTTCAATTCAAATACATCTATGAACACCCACTAGAAAACACAGCCAGACTCTCCATTCATGTGAAAATGGAAAGGATAAGAAGCAACAGAAAAAATTGCAGCAAGAAAAACTCCAGTCAGATATAAAGAGAAAAATTCATCATGAAACTTAACCAGCACTGTTACAAGTATCCCAGAGGGGTTGTGCAACCTCTTTGAAGATATTCAGAAATTGACTGTGCTGAGGAACCTAATGTAACTGCGTTAAGCAGTGGAGTTGAACCAGAAGACCTACATTAGTCAGTTTTTCTAAAAAAAATCTATCACTAACCTGATACCTATGATAGCAATGACATCCCCACCACAGGGCTTTGAGAACAACTTGTAAAGCCACAGATGTACTTCAAAAATTTGAAACACTAGGAAAAGGAAGCTTGAAGAAGAAACTTTGCATGCAAGAGCAAGACTGAAATGAGAGTACAAGACTGAAAAGAAAGAATAGAGGGCCATGTTAAAGGCACTGTTTAATTCTGGCAATAGCAGCCCTGACACCCTGCTGACTAATTTAAACTTTATTTAGCCTTGGTGAGGCAGTGATGCTGGGGATAAAGCAGGAAGGGACCAGCTCTTAAGGCTCTGGCAGCTCTCAGATTCCCTAGGGGTTTAAAAACACTCAACACTTCCGGGGAGAATTAGCAGATTTTAACAAGGCAGAAGAAGAGCCCAGTGAGCAGATAACCTGGGAAGTTACTCTTTAATTATGTTCTTTCCCTTAGTGCTTCTTTTAATTATTATTCACGACTCTTGTCATTTCTCTCGCCTATTAGTTTTTCCAATGCTTCTTCCAATCACATACATCAATTTTTTCTAGGATGATACACATGGTCTGTGAGAAGACAAGAAATAAATACACATGGTACTTATGTTGATTTCAGGATTCTTCTGGCAGTATCCATCTCCTCTGTCCACTTTGCTGCTGTACAGAGTATAAAGAAACATCTGATTATATTCTTTATGCCTAGGTACAGCTCTTAACACAATTTATCTGAATAAACAAGTAGAATTGATGTATTTATGTTATTTGTGTGATGCTTTGCTATTAGAGCTGTGATGAGATTTCTTACAGATACAGAAGACACCATCTGTGTCTTTGTACATGCAATCTGAGATAACGTGCCTTAAAGACAAGGGGATTCTAAACAGATTTCTAAATGATAGATCCTTAAAAAAGGTAAATTCTAAACAGATTTCAAAAGATAGCTGATTTCTTAGTAACCTCGGCTACAACAATGGAAAAATTATGTTGTTTACTGTTATGATTTCTGCACAACACAAAGTAGAAGAAAGGTGGTGGATGCTGAAGATAAGGCAGTTGAGTTTATCAGTGGGTTCTTCTGGTGTTCTTGGAAAAAGTGGAACATCTTAATGAACAAGACCAGACTCTGCCTGCCACTACTAATTGCACATCTAACTTACAGGGAAATTTAGTGTAAATTTTCAACTTCACATGCTGAATTCAGTGTGACTGATTCCTCCTATCTTAGAATGATGAATTGCTGTTATCAGGAGGTTATGATCTTGTCTCAGTTGCTGTGATTCCATGGGATGCCATGCAGTAACTGAATGAGCAGAAACATAATCTATTGAGATGAAAACTCATTAGTTACCATTAAAAATACAAATATTATTCCCCTTTCCACTACAAACTCTTCCTACAGACTACAGAAATTTGCACATTTAATCTGCAAGTGCTTTAGATACAATATTGAGTCACAAAGTACAAATAAAGGCAGTAAGTTCCATATATCAATGCAAGTTTTCTTGAAGCAAAATCTGATGATGATGAAAAATGAAAAATGAAGATGAAAAATCTGGTGAGTAGAGTTGAGAAAAACACCCATCTTTGATAGTCTCATCTGAAAGCAGGGAGGGAGCACAGCACACACGAACCTCACACAGTTCTATGGCAATATTTTCCTGGTGAGCCTCAAAATGGGGGACTTGGGACTTGGGACTTGCCACTGTTTTACAAGAGCAAAACAGATTTTCTCACTCAGAGATTGATGGAGCACTAGGACATTTTCAGAAACAATTTTACTGATATTTAGTTCCCAAACATCACATAAGTAATTAACTATTACTGAAGCAGTCAATTAATACATTCAGGAAAGCACTTTGGAATAATAATGTAGTGTTGAGAATTAACTGTGCCATCCTTCCCTTGCATTCAAATCTGTTCATCAGTCTTTGTTTTAGGGAATGTAAATAGTAGGTATTGAAGCTTTTCAGGGGACATGCTCTGTAAAATTAATTCTTGTAATATGGGTAACATTTCTTTTGGGGTAAAGGAAATAAGTGTGCAGAACAGCATATAAACAAATACCAGAGGAAATTTGATCAGCCTGAGAGATGCAAAGGAAAACATGTTTGTTTCAATGCTGAAAGTTGCTCAGAACCTCAAAACTATCCATGGTGCTGAGAAACTTCAGGAACAGCTCAGTGAAAGGATGGTGTCAAATCCACAGCTACAGCCTCAATTTACAATCTGAACATTAAGTACAGCAATCCCATTTTACTGACCAGGCAGAGGATGTTGCTGCAGATTGCTAGCACAGTGGCATCAAGGCAATTTTTTAGTTTTTTTCAAGTCAGATGACTGAGCACAATGTTGCCCAAGCTACAGCTGTGCACGAAAGTTAGCAGCTGATGCAGATTTAACATTTTCATCCAAATCTCTGTATTAGCTGGAACAAGATGTTTCCATTTGACCACAGGTGCTTCAACCAAATCAATAGGAACATCTACTTCTTCCAGCACCTACATATTTCAAAAAATTTAATAATCATTTGCAGATTTTCCCCATCCCATTCTTTCCACAATAAACAGCTTATTGGATTAATTACACCACAGATCTGTCTGACAAAACCACTAGCTTGGAGAACTTAGGTCCTTGTTCACAATTTGAATGTTTGAATGCAATTTCTGATTTATTTCCTTTATTTAGTAAATGTATTTTGCAGAAAAAGAATCACAGCAGAACCCTAAGTGTTTTGGAAGGATTTTAGAGGGCTAGAGAAAAAGAACTATCTGAAAAGGTGGTCAGTTTGAAAACAGATCGAGGCTCCACAGGCTATGAAATAGAAAAAGATGAAGGCAGCATATGATGGAAGCAGTCACTGATGAGCTGCACTTGGCTAAAAGAGCACTTGAAGAAATAGCAAGATGAGGAAAAAAAAAGAGCCAGGTACATTTTTTTCCTCTGTATTGCTATTACAGTGAATCATTAAGGTCTCTTAAGACACTCTTTAAAGCCTTATTAAACAGGTTTTGGGCGCTCTAGTTAATGCAAGTTGGCTGTCTGTTCGAATGATGGTAGCTTAAGGAGTTTTTAAGAGACTTCTTCAGCCACCTGAAAGAATGAGTTTTGTCACAAAAAGAGATAGAATACCTTGCAGGAACTGAACAAAAGAATGGTTTGTAAGAGAGGAGTCACAAGAACTGTATTGTTCCTTTAAAAAGTAATCAGGAGTTGGTTTATCGAGAGTTTAAAAAAATGAACAAAGAACAATTTTAAAGGTTAATTAAAAACAATTTTGATCTTTTATTAAAAATTCTTTTAGTAACAGTCTCACTGCTTTCATACCACTGCTATTATTACTGCTGAGAAAGTAATCATGTTCAGTGGTTCACTACAGCATGTTCACTACAGCATGACAGAATATGTTATGAAGAAAATGTGCTTTAATAGCAATGCATTGCTGGTATAAGATGCAAACATTAGATGCATAGAGTTAAGATAGAGTTGCATTTAATTGAAGAATTAATTACAACTTGTAACTATTGGGTTCTTTAGCATCAGAGCAACTAGGAAATATATTCAGTCAAATCAGAGTTATGATGATATGGGCACTAGTTTCAAGAAATCCAAACAGAAGAATGTATGTAATGTATGGCTCTGCTCATATTTGCAATACACAGAGTGGCTCTCATATGTAAAAGCTCCCAGGTGGATTTATTTTGTTTTGTCCTGCAGAACTATATGTTTAAATACACCTAGAAGCAAGTAAAAAATACATATAGATTTGTGTTATGTGTTTATGTTATAAATACATATAGATGTACATAAGTATGCTTAATTTTATGTTTCAAGCAGCCTTTTTGTTAAGATGGTGACATCTTCAGGTTCAGGTGGATAATGATGACTGTAAGAGATGTAAAGTTGCTTCCCAAGAGAGAAACCTGGGGATTACAAATTATGTGGAATATTTTAGGATCACCGATGAAGCAGAAAGAAAATCTCACAGTTTAGAAAGTCACTTCAACAAACTCATATATAGATTAACATCTCATTTCCATTACATGGAAAATATTTACAGTGTACTTTTCCCATAATTGGTTGTATAAATTTTCTGATCTACTTTTCACAGTATGGGAAATTGGAACTTACTAAAATGAAATAAAAATCAAAATGAGTGCAAGCGATAGTCAGGAGATAATGAGGTCTGTTACACGTAGGTCTAGCCCATGTATTTTTTCTTCCCAAAAGTGTAACTGAAGAAGTGGTAGGCAAGTCCAGCCCTACTGCATCATGGTGAAACAGTCTATTTCCACAGAGCCATGCATTGTGATTTGTAGGGAAAATTACTTTTGCTACCTTTGGACCACCTTTAAGTTGATATACTTCAGGTTATTTATGTTAGTAGGGCATCCCAGTTCTGGAAAATATGTTTAACCAAGCACGTTTCACTAATGAGAGTGGAGCTTGGCATAAGAGTGCTCTGGAGGTCCTCACCCTGTGACAAAAGTGGATTTTGGCAGTTCTCTGGCACCCCTGGGGTGGGTTTAGTTTCCCTGAAGCACAGAATCTGTCTACAAGCAGCCTTCAAATCAAAACCTCAGGTGTTTCAGTGAGCTCAAATAACTGGCTTCAGGACGTTTAGATTCTGGGGACCTGAGTATGCTCTTTGTCTTTGCTCTTCTTCAGTTAATTTTGGCACAGAATGCAAGAAAAGCTTCGTCAGTGGAGTCTTGGGATTATTCTGGGTTTTGAATGCTGGTTTTCCTTCATATTAATCACATATGGAAGTAGTGATCCTGGCCCTGGTGAATTTAATGGCAAGAATTCCACTGACTTCAGCAAGGATGCGACTTCTCAGAGAGACCATGCCCTTCCACCAGGAACAGCTTCATGCAGCTAAGAATTTAGAGGCAGGTCATAAAAATATATAGAAAGGAGGTTACATTCCCAGAAAAGAATCACTGAAATAGTTTTGAAAATGATTTTTCCAACACTAATAAAGAAAATGTAATAGACCATTTTATGCTCCTATCCTTAGGCTATGCCATATACCATGATCAATATAAAAGAAAATTATATTTCCTTGATTACTCATTCAAGCAGAAAATGAGTTCTGTTACCTGAAAATTTAGAAGTTTCTCAAGTAATTGGATAGCCTTTGTACATCTTCAATTTTTGATGTTATTGGGTAGTTCATGTTATTTACTAAGATGTTTTAGTCTAATCTTTTTTTGACAGGCTAAAATATCACTATTACACTGGGAACATTCTCCTGATAGTGGAAACCATTTAACAAATTAGATGCTGAATGCAATTTGCTGGTCAGCGATGCAGAATATACAATGCATGTGCAAGAAATAGTTTAAATATCAACTAGAAACTAACTATGTAAATTACACAAAAGGATCCTGCATTGTGCTGGCACTTTCTCCTTCTTCCAAGAGTGCAGAAGACAGTGGCAGGAATAATTTAAGCTAATAAATTGTATAGAAATCTGTCTGTTCCAGAATTACAGGCTCTTCTTTCAGTGCTGAGCACACTTTAAAAAAATGCAGTTTAGAATTTGAAGGAGAGTGGATTAACCAAGAGTATTCATCAGTTCTCTCTGGTACTCACACAATAGCCATCAGTCTTGAGGGATGTCTGCCAAAGACAGGCTGGTACCTTTCAAAGTGTTTGTAGGGAAGATCTGCTACCTAGGCTTGCAAGAGTGTCCCTGAGGCATCTTAGCCCTGGTGTGGGTCCTGTTTGGATTTATGACTAGTGCACAGCAAAAACAGCAAGTCAACTGTGACAAAGAGAGATCTCCAGTTCCTGCACCTGCTGAAGTTTCAGCAGAACTGAGGTTTAACTTCAGCCAGCACATCCCCACTCGCTCACTCTTTCTTCCCCCAGCTGGTGGGATGGGGAGAGAATCAGAAAAGTAATAGTGAGAAAACCTGTGGGTTCAGATAAAGACAATTTGATAGGGAAAGCAAAGAGACACCCACACAAGGAAAGCAAAACAAGGAATTAATTCACTGCTTCCAATAGTCTGGCAGGTGTTCAGCCATCTCCGGGAGAGCAGGGCCCCATCACACATAACAGTGTGTTGGGAAAATGGAGAGTTCTATTTTCTAGTTCATGCACAGAATCACCAAAAAGAAAATCTGTGCCTTTCGTTCTCATATTTCTCCCCTAATCCATTTCTGATGTCTTCAGGCATCAGGCTCTGGTGTTGTTTGCTTGGGAATTTCCCCACTAGCCCTAGACTGCATGTATTTTATCTTGTTCCTTTTGACCGTGTCTTTGTACATGCACACTTGTGGGTTTTTTCCCCTCTAAATCTCTCAAAAGAGGTGTATTAGCCAGATGGTTTTAGTTTGCGTGTTACAAAGATCTCATCTGTATAGAATAATCGAATAGAGTCATTATTTTATGTGTAAAATTTGCTCAGGCATGGCCTTCTCTTGGGAGGCTCTTTCTATTCCTTCCTAATTCCTACCATCACTATTACTACCTCTCTTCACAATGCTGCCCAGGCAGAGATTGACAAAATAGGAAATTAATTACTGAGATGTCTCTAATGTTCAATATTTTTTTGGTTATACATGATAAAATAGCTTTGAGAGATAAGTAGGAATGCTGTTTGCATCCAACTGCACCCACCCTTTCTAGTTTTTGACACCTTTTTTATTACACTCATGATGGGTGCAGCAGAAGTAAATGACTGCAGCTTCTGCTGTGTCCAGTGTTCACAATCCTGTGGATTCTGTGAAAATCCTTCCCCAACTTTCTTCCTGCCTCCTTGTTTCATGTGAGGATCCCTCAGAGCTTTGCACTTCATCTTGTACATGAGGAAAGTGTCAGAAAGAGATTAAGGTTAAAATGTCAGGTTTCTCTCATTTTTTGGTGTTGATTTTATGTGTTCAGGCCCCAGTCCTTTCAAGTGCACTCTGCATTATTGGACTCTCAGATGGAAGCTGCCCTTTGAAAACTAGCCATTGTTGCTTCTTGCTTCCTACGTTCTTCTTGTTAAAAATGTCTTTAAGCTGATGGGTGTGCTAGTTGCTTTCCATTCTAGCAGAAAGTGGGAACAATGGTAAGCCCCTTTGTCTGACAATAATTGGAACATGGGAAGCTACTTCAGAGACCACTCTGAATGACAGTAAAACCCAAAACTGTTGATCTCCTTGTGGGTGGGTGTGTGAGTGATCAAAATAAGCAAGGAGTCAGCTAAAAAGAGGAGCGCATCTAGTATGAACTTGAGAGGAGAACAAAAATTGCTTGGAGCTTTTTGTAAAAAATACTTCTGGAAGAATAAAATGAACTTCCAAATGATTATTTCCCTGATCAGAGAACAAGTGGTTTACAGGTATTCTGCAAATAAACAGTCAGAGAAAGATGGCTACAGATCCCACATTGTATAGAAGCATGGACTTAGAACAGAGCTAGAACATAAACACTCACCAAAAAATGGTTTAATGAGCACTTGGATTAAAACCATGGTATTTAAGAACTGAGCTTATCCAGGACAGTCTTCACTTATTTGCTGTGTATCTTATATTTCCTTTAGCAAGTAATAGGTGGCATGTTCTCTGCTAATACATTGGCAGCATATTTTCTCTAATGTTCTGTTACATTTAAAGCCTGTTTGCCTTGAAGACTGTGCCTAAATTCCTAGTAATTTCTAGAGAAAACTCTCCCTCCCTCTCCTTGAGCTGGGATAGCTTCCTGTGAAGCTCCCAAGCTGGAGTGGCTTCTCCTGGATCAGGGGACCTCCAGAGCCAGCATGAGGGACAGGGAAGGACCATATGGTGCTGAGAAGGCAACAGAGAGACACTGCTGCTGCTGATGGCAGCAAATTGTCAGGAGGAGGTGTCCAAGCCAACCTCTGCCAGTAGCTGCTGCCATTGAGGACATTGATTTTGAGGGAAAATTCCACTAAACTTGCTGCAAAATGAGGTCTGAGTTAGAAAAATGTACATTAAAAAGACACGTGGTTAGAGCGGCCGGGTTCTTTATCTACCCCTTTATGGTGACACAGAAAAGGGAAACAGCAGTTTCACCACTGTGATCTTGGAGGTGGCAAGTTGTCTTAAGAACCTGCCAAGATCAAAAAATGAAGTTCAGTTGCTTCAATTGCTGTAAAAACTTTGTGAACCTCTCAGCCATTTCAGGTGCCTTTGTAGTGCTCTTCTCTTATTCTGCTGGCATTATCTTCTGTGTTTGAACTTTGCTTTGCAAGTTAGGTTTGGGTTACCTTCTGTGGACAGAAAATGTACGTCAGCTTACTTGAGTATATTTGTTGTCTTGTAAGAGAGACTGAATTCAAAACAGCTGTTCTGGATGTCTGTTTGAGAACTATTGAAGAGCAGGGAATGGGGACAATTACATTTCACCCCCACGCCAAAGCCCCTTCATTAGTGATTGCTTTAAGCCCACAGGCCTTATCTATCTTGCCCAACTATTCTCTCCCCTCCCATTGCCTGTTTTCTGGTAAACTCATTGCAGTCAGAGGAGGCAGCAATCATTTGCAAGTTTAGCTGGAGCAGATCTCATAAACAGGTGTCTGACATTAGCTGTTATCTTCTGGAATTGCATGGTTCACATTTTGTATCACCTGTCAGCTGTCTGTAAGGTTGGTAATTTTCTCTGCTGATTTTTTGGTGGTTTTATGGAAAGGGCAGCCTTCTCCAAGGACTCCTACACTATAATGTATATTTTTGAGGTTTGTTTCTTGAACTTGTCCAGTAGACTAAATGTAACTGGATTAAATGAAGAGAAATTACTAAAAGCCTTCTCAAAAAATATTTTTGACTGGTATAACTGTAGGGTAGATGGGATGTGTTGTTAGTAACGTTGTTAGTCCTGCAGTGTATGGGAGGAATTCCTTTAGGGGTAAAGTAGCAGGTTGGGGCCCAGGAGGGCATATGAGGTAGGTGAAAAGGAGGAGAAGAAAATTAATATTAATTTCCTGGACAGCAAGAAAAAAAAATCCTCCCCCATCACCTTACTGTGGTTGTGTGTTGACAGTAAACAGGTTATGTTTGAAATGTTTTTATAAAAGGGCTTAGTTTCTGTCATCTCTATTCCCCAATTTCTCTGGAAGTAGAAAGGCTGGAAAAACAAAGTTTGCTTTTGATTTTGGAGATGCAGAGATGCCTCCTTCATAACACCTGCCAGTAAGCGAAGATCTCAGAAGAAAAGCAATATTTGTTTATTATAGTTTATTATAATGTATTTATTTGATTGCTACTTCAGGATTAATGTGTCTACATATAGGTTCTGCTCTAGCAGGATATTCAAGGCCAAGGAGACCAAGGGAAGATAGAGGAATCTGCTGTAAAGCCATGAGCTGTGGCTGGGAGCTGTATCTGGAAAGACTTAAAAGAGGGCAGAAGGGAGTTTGAGCTGGGTGGGGGGAAATCCTTTGGACCTGAGACATCAAGCCTCCTATTTAGTAATATCCTATAATGTGTGTGATATGGAGACTGCTGGGTTTTTGTGTGTGATTTATACAGATGTTTTAGATCCATGGTGAGCCTCTGGAAACCCAGGTTTTCTACATTTAAAAACCAGCTTGAATTCAAAATTACCTATGTTGAACGTGTATTTGATGAGGTAAATTGGAGGAAGAGAAAGTTGCACAGAATTGAGAAACACAAGTTCCACCTTCTCAATTAGTGACTTCCAGCTCTTAACTTTAGTTGTCTCTTGCCAAGGCTGCAACTAATTGAGAAGAGAATAAAATACAGCAGCAATCTTCAATCCTGCTGAATGCTGCAATAATTTAATATTAAATAATTTAAATCTTTAGTTTTTTTCTTCTGCTTAGTGCTGGAGTAGAAGCTGTGGTAACAAAGCAAGGTATTCACCCACTGGGTACTCACAGGGAATGAGGATAATGTACCTTTGCACAAAACAACACAGGGTTGGGTAGTTTCCTTCAAATTCTTTTAGGCATAATTGTGTTATTTATTTCTGCAGATGTAATTTTGCATTGTTATTTTTCTTAAAACCTACATCATGTTATGGATATGTGAGAAAATGTGAAGCCATTTCACAGCTATCAAGCAAATGTCCTTAAGGAAAATTCCACAGCAATTTAATGAGGTGTGTAAGGACCTGTAACCACTGATGAACAGTGTCCAGGAAGATTCTTTCTGCAGTTCTGCTCTGGCCCTGCTTCTTCACTCCTCCTTCAGAGTGATCTTTTTACTATAACACCTCTAAAACTTGTGAGAGGCGGTAAAAATATTCTTTGTTAAGTGAATCCTCAAGTTAAGCCACTCTTCAAATTGCTTATATGGCGTGAATTTGCTGGACAGCCAAGTCGTGACTGTGAGACCTGGGGCTAAATATAGTGGGAGTGCTGAGGAGAAAACTTAGTGCTTTTCTGGGGATTATATGGACAGTGCACACCATGGAATGGGCACAGTGTGTCCTGTGGTCCCAGGAGCTGCTCAGCCTTCAGTAATTTTAGATGATAATGACATAAGTAAATTTTTTGGTCTGGGACAAGACAATTATCAGGGATGGACTTGCATTGTCAACTAGGTAAATTTACTCATTTTATTCTCTATATCACCTTTGTCTAAAGGAACTGCTTTTTGAATCTATTGGCACTGATGTATTTTCCTTCATGTACTTGGACACACAGGGGACTGTAACATCCTGAACTACATTTGATTTGG
Organism: Polioptila caerulea; assembly: GCA_013397295.1. Taxonomy (NCBI): domain Eukaryota; kingdom Metazoa; phylum Chordata; class Aves; order Passeriformes; family Certhiidae; genus Polioptila; species Polioptila caerulea. The sequence goes on along the minus strand of VYXF01011773.1, from coordinate 1,463,084 downwards.
ATTATTTTTTTCTTGTGTATTGCCTCAAGGCTCCTTGTAGTTACTCTCCATGTCTGCACTTACAAACTGCTGCAGATTGGAGTCTAATCAGGGATGATTTTTATGTGTGGAAACTCTTATCTTGACACTCTCAACTTGACAGCTCCCCCACAAAAAACCCTAAGTGGAAAATACGTTAATTAAAGGCCTTCATTTTATATTGTTTTAGGAAATATAAATTTACATTATATATATAAAAGAGAGATAAGAGAACATGACTTATTTTTCTTTGTCTGCTTCCAACCTGTTCCTGATCATTTATCTAGATACTCTTCATTCCATGTGGTTATCTAACATGTAAAATCTTTAAAACAATCTAAATTTTCCTTGATTGAAGGGTTTGTTGATATTACCCAAAATAGCTGCAGCTCCTAACTGAGTGGAGATCTGAATGGAAAGATACAACCCACAGGTTAGCCCTTCATGCTGCTCCCAAAGCTAATTTGGTTCCCAGGTATTTCGAGTAAAAGACTTGCAGGGTCTGGTACAGATTGTTGAGGGGCTACCTCAGGATGTGAGGGGAATGCAGCCCCTTTATGTGCAAAACACTAAGATGCACTTCTATGGTGTTTAGCAGAAAACCTTCTCTATCTGTCCCATTAGCCCTGAGGGTGGCAGGGAACACGACCTTGTCCTTAAAAAGACATAAACAGGATTACATAGATACAGGTCACACTCCATGTAAGAACTAATCATCCAAAAGCACTGGCATTTAAATCCCCTCTAGCTTGCAAAAGGCTTTATCTATTAGAATAAAAGGAAATTCAAATTAAAAGCAGCAGTGTTTGGACCAGCAAAATAGTAATCTGAGGAGACAAGGAGGCTCAAGGAAAGCACAGAGAGACAAGGCAGAGACAAATTTGATCCTGAGAAAAATTGCATTAGCAAAAAGTAATTATAGGAAGGGCTGACTGAGTGCCAGTGATATTACCTTGGTCTGGTTCTGGCTGTGCTTGCAGAGAAGATGTTGAAGCAAAGGGGGCAGAGGTGTTTCAGCTCCTAATTCTGACGAGTAGTTTTGGAAAGTTGTGTAGACTCGAAGGTGTTTTGGCAGCCAAAATGCAAGGATGAATAACGTGAGGCTTTATCTAAGCAAGTTTATAAGCATATTAATTTCTCTTGAGTAAATTAAATTAATGCTTAGCAGCTAATCAAGGATTTTGAAGGACATTACAATGTATAACTGGAAATGGACCTTGCTGACCGTATTCAAATTTTATGAGTTTTTGTTGTTTTGGTTTTGTGTTTGTTTAGTTTGGTTTGGTGTGATTTTTTGGTAACTGCTAACTCAGTGTGCTGGTTTTGGCTAGGGTAGAGCTATTTTTCTTCATAGCAACTAGCATGGGCTCTGCTTTGAATTTGTGCTGGAGAAGGTACATCTTGAAGCATCAGTGGCTGTGCATGAGGCCATGCTGGAACACTTCCACTTGGAGCAGGTCCAACCCTAAGTGACTGCAGTTTGTGGATGAGTGCAAGCTGGAGCAGGAATGAAGGGAGGAGTCCATTGCAATGCTAAAGCATAAAACCTCACTCAAAGGGATCAGGACTGGAGATGGTAGTGGAAACACCTTTAACTTGTTGTGATCCATGGCTTGAGTTGCATGTTATGGGAGTTGCTACAGCAGGAGCCACCAGAATCAGTGGAGGATAATCCTTACAACTGCAGCAGACACCTGGCCTGAGCTGCCTTTGATGTCTGGTAACTCCCCACAGCACAGCACCTCTCATGTCCTGAGTGAGCACCATACCAGATGGAGCACAAAATCAGGGGCTGAATGAACCTACTGGGCATTTTGTGGGTGCTTGTGGTCTTTTATGAACATTTTTCAGACATTTCATGGGGTGGTCCATAGACTAAGGGAACGTTATCTATGGAGTATATCAAACAGTGCAGATGAGGATGGTGGGTAATGGTGATGTGTAGGACCTGAGCATGATGTAAATGATATGGGATAAGAAGTGGAGATTGTGCTGGTTTGGGCTGGAGTGGGGTAAATTTTCTTCACAGTGGCTGGCGTGGGGCTAGTTTTGGATTTGTGGTGGAAGCAGTGTTGATAACAGAGGGATGATTTTATGGACAGTGCTTACACAGACTCCAAGCTTCTCCACATCCCACCAGTGAGGAAACTGGGGCTGCACAGGAAGCCAGGAAGGGACAGAGCCAGGACAGCTGACCTCAGCTGACCAAAGGTATCTTCCAGACCACAGGGTGTCATGCTCAGCATACAAAACTGGGGGAAGAAGAAGCAAGTGTGGGGACATTTGGAATGATGGCATTTGTTTTCTTCAGTCACTGTTAGATGTGATGTAGCCCCCCTTTCCTGCCTGCCCATGGGAAGTGATGAATGAATGCCTTGTTTTGCTTTGCTTGTGTGGGAGACTTTTGCCTTACCTATTCAACTGTTTTTATTTCAGCCCACAAGTTTTCTCACTTTACTCTTCCAATTCTCTCCCCCATCTCACTGAGGGGAAGTGTGTGAGTGCCTGTGTGGTGCTTAGTTGCAGGCTGGGGTTAAACCATAACATGCAGTAAAACAAAGATATTATCCCAAATGGGTTCCAGTTAATTTGCTTTTCTTGAAAATGAACATAGTTACATTAAAGAAAAATTACCCCCCTTGTCTGTGTTTGTGCATCTGGTATTTAAAAAACAATGCAAAAGGAGTTTATTTATTGTGCTGCCCAAAATGTCTAAGATGAGTACATTTCTGCTTCAGAGCAACTGTTAATTATGTTTCATGTTTTCCTGTGACAAAGATATAAAAAGTTTGATTTAGCCTTTAAAAAACCTCAGTGTTTGGTGCCAGAAATTGCTGGTTAATTAACCTTCAGATTTCTGTGCTACATATAAGAATGCTTGGCTTATAAAATGATTCCATCATGTGAGAGCCTTAACTGCAGTGAACGACAAATTCAGAGGCTTGTTATGTCAGAAAGGAGGAGGAGGAACTTCTGTTTAGGTCTTGCCTTCAGAGGGAAAGGAAACACTGATAGTATCCCTGTAACCCTGCACTGATGAGCAGGCACCACGTTGCTTTGGAAAGATTCATATTTGAGATCTGATGACTAAGTGGTGGTGGGCACAGCTGCTTTAGACTCAGAGATAAAGGAAAGAAGGAAAACAAATCCAGAATTGCTATGAGAAAATCTTGCTGACATGTAATGCTGTCAGAGCATTTATAAAGAGCAGAAACTCTATTCAGTGTCAATCAGGTACGTGCTTTATTGAATGAAATATTTATTATTGTAAATGTTGCCAAAGGTCTGCAATTGATAGTCTCTGGATTTATGAATAATAGCCTCTGGGAGAGAAATGTGATAGTTAAATTATTGAGAGTATTTATTTTAGTTCCAGTGTAAATTTATTCTTAAAGTCTCTCAGGTTTTGCAGATTAAGTGATCTTCCAATAGGTTTGGGGTTTTAAAATATTTGTGGACACAGAGAAAATGATGGAAGTTTGCTATGTTTTAGGTCTTTGGCTTAAGAATCTTATTAGAATAAGATTGCTGCACTGAGAGCAGAAGTATTTTGGAACATACATGAAGAAATTGGTGTTTTAAGGTTTTTGACAAATTCCACAGATAAGCATACTAATAAAAGGTAAATGCCTCTTCCAAGCAGCATAGAAATTGTTATAACCTGATCCAAACCAAATTGGGGTTACCGGAGGTCTCTTGACTGGACTTTTGAAATTCCAAATCTCTCACTGATAAATGTCTCAGGTTTTGTTTTTACAGTTCTGAAGTAGTTTCCCCATTGAAGTTGGTGATATAGATTTGCACTCTTTTAATAAGAACTTCAGCTTTAAGAAGGATCTTCCTAATTAGACAATGAGATCCAAGCCTGTTTTTTAAGTTTGCTTTTGGCATTGCTAATAGGTTTATTTAACAATACCTGAAGATTCAACAACACATGTATAAATCTTCATCCAACACATCAGAACCTTTGCCTGAATGCTTGTAAAAGTCATTTGGCTGGCTAGCAATGGCAAGAATGATTTGATATTTAATCTTGGATGCTTTATAACCAAGGTTTTATTAGAGAAAATAAATTTCAGCCTGGAGAGAGAAGGGGATAAACAGCGAATTGTGCAGTTTATACCTTGGAATGATTGGTAAATGTGCTATTTCTTTCTGAGAAAAGGTTCAGCCTTGTCATATGGAGAATGATGAACAATTACCATTTGTGTCTAGAGAAAGTTTTGATATGATTATGGGTGGCATGAGAAACTGCTTTTGAACATAAAGTCCTTTACCATTTGCTTCTGATGTGCTTGGTGTTACCAGCAATGTGTTTCCTCATCCATATCCTTGAAATTCCCTGCTCATCTGTTGTCCCCACAAGAGAGGGAGAAGTCTATGACTGGTGTTTTTACAGAAGCAACAAATACATGTTGTATTTCTGATTTAAAGCTTTAGAACTTTCATTTGGTATTTGAGAACTTTATTAAAATTCTTCTTTCTTACTGTGAGCAAAGTTCAAGTGCTCCTCTGTGGTTGTCCTCCTTTTTGCTTTCCTCTCTGAACTTTCCTGTACCTCTTAAAAGAAGATGTAGCTTGCATTTTGCAGATGCAGTGACTGTAAGGCAGTGTTAGTGGAAGACAGCTGTAGTGTCTTCCTTGTCAGGCTGGTAACTCTGTGTGTAAGTGAAGAGCTCAGCTCAGCTTCCTCAGGCTTTCAAAGGAGAAATCACAATAAAAATGTTGGACCTGAGGGGATGGAGCAAGTCTGATGCTTCTTTGCAGTTCGTCTCTTCAGTGCTGTAAATGAGAACCAGTAAATGGAACTTCAAGTATTGCTAGAGAAAGTGGAAACACACAAACTATTTTATATCCTTGAAAATTTTTTGGCTGATAACCTGAAAAACTTTAAATATCACAGGAAGGAAATGCTCATAGTTTTAGAGGTGTCCTTAAAATGTTGCAACTGCAGAATTGTCTTCAAGTCAGCCAGTGTGAGTGTCTATAATGATGTTCTGATCAAGAATGGATTAAAATATATTTATTAAAACAACTATAAATCCAGTTGGTATATGATCCCTTTAAATACTCTTAATTTTAGTTCTGGTTCTTGAAAGTTGGCTTAAAGGTAAAAGTAGCAAAGAACTTACAGTGACAAGGGGTGGTGATGCAGGGGACTGACCAGATTTAATATCCAGTATTTTACTGTGCTCTTCCTCAGCTATCTGCAGCAAGAAATATTCACATAAAAGAGTTTGCTGGTCCATTCCTTCAGAGACAGGACATAAGAAGCTCAGCAAGCAGAAATCCCAGAATAATCTCTCAGATTTCATTTTAATAAGACTAGGAGGGCATTACAATTTTGTCTTAATTTGTATGTTAGACAAATGTGAGAATCTCCAACAAAATTCTGTCTGGCTCAGACAGGATTTTACTCACAACAAAAGGTAGGTTTTCATGTCTAGGCTAATGATAAGACAAATCTAGATCAGCTTGCTTTGTTTACAGCACTAAAACATGTACACAAACTTTTGTTGCCTGTGGATGTTGTTAAACAGATCAGACCTGGGATTTCATAAGGCATTATAAGAGTGTTTCATAGCCTGAAAGGCAGGAATAAGCAATTCTGTGTTCTTTCAGTGAATTAGTGATGGTGGAGAAAAAGTAAAGGCATAATGCTCGTTTATTAGGTGCTTGTAAGTCTTTTAAGTCATCAAAAATCAGATATCCAAAAACTGCTTCAAAAAAACAGTTTTAAAGAAATTAGAATAAAATTTAAGAAATGAAGATATTTAGTCTTGAATTTGCTGTTAATGTGAAGATGTGCAGCAAAGTTAATACAATTGGAATAGTCTTCTACAGAAATTCCAGTAAGAAAATCAGTTTACTATAACTAAAGCCAGATAAGCAGCCAAAGGAGTTCTGCCTTTTTTACATATTCATACATAAATTTCATTTCTATACCATTGTAGAAAAATTGCTTATTCAAATTTTATGACTAAAAAGATGAAAATTTTACACTTTTTATTTACTCTTTGGCTACCTAAATTAATCCTATAGCAAATGACACCATTTTATTTGGGAGAGGACAAAGAATAAGACATATCACAAATTGGTCTGACAGGAAGAAGTCCACTGCTTTTTCTTCACTCTTTTGGTCACTGCGATCTGAAAAAATTATTCCCTGCCAACATTTCTGCAAGGAAGGTTTTCTTTTGCTGAAGACAGCTCTGGTTATCACCGTTGCTTCTCAGCCTGGCAAAACAAGAGGTTGTTTGAGGAGCCTGAGGCATGGCATGCTCAGGGAAAGCCAGTGTCTGCTTAGCCAGGAGCAATGAATCCTGCATTTCCAGGCATACATGCCAAACAGAAAATCCCCCCTGTCCTTTGGAGCTATCGCAGGTCAGATCTGCCAGGGTGGCAGAGCATGAACTGCAGAAATAAATGAGTCCACATCATTTGGGGGTGTGCCACACTTGTCTGCCCAACATCACACTTGTTGCCTCTAGATTGCCAGGGGGAAGGTTTTAAGGGGCAGTAATGACTTTTCTCTTTTGTCCATTGGCAAAAGGACTTTTAATCTTATCACAGGTCTTTATGCCTAGTGAAGGACAGCTGCTACCAGGGAAAGTCTCATCTTTGTTTTCATCAGAAAACAGGAGAGTCTCTCCCCTGAGAATGTAGGAATTTTCAATTCCTGCTCTGCCCCTATTGCCTGATTTACTTGTTTTTCTTCACGTATTGACTTTTTTAGCCACTGACTTTCCTCTCAAATTTCTGCCTGGCATGAGTGCATTGCTGCAGGCTCTGCTCTCTTTGTGCTGCTGTATATCCTCACAGACCTGAGTGGGGAAGCTGCTGTGGGAAAAGGGAATAAATGAGGTGGAATTTTCAGTCCCCAATTTATTTACAATACAAGAGCTGTTGATTTGTTGTAAGAATAAAGAGAAGGAACTTGACTTGAGTCAAAACATCTCAGCCCTTGTGCCAGCTCTTGTCAATACCCTGCCAATAACAGAGAAATTATTCAGAAACCCTCCAAGCTCTGTAAAAGTTCTACTGGGCAAAATGAGGCATTTTATCCATCTTCTTTTTCCCTTGTGGAGGCCAGAGGATTGAGCATGGCACTCTGCTTCTCAGCAGACTAGAATTATGTAACATCTTTGGTGGTGACATGGGCAGTGGGATCTAGGGCCCCCTCAGCAAATTTGCTGATGACACCAGGGTCTGTGGTGCAATCTCTGCTCTGCCCTTGTGAAAGCCCACCTGGAGTGCTGCATCCATCACTGGGACCCTCAACATCAGAAGGACCAGGAACATAGGACTCAGTGAGTCCAGAGGACACCATGAAATTCATCAGAGGTCTGGAGCACGTCTTGTATGAACACAGGCTGAGAGCCAGGGCTGTTCAGCCTGGAGAAAAGAAAGCTTTGGTACTTCCAGTAGCTATAGGGGATCCCAGACAGCTCGAGAGGGACTTTTTACAAGGGCATGGAGTGATAGGACGAGGGAAAATGACTTTAAACTGATGGAGGGCTGGTTTAGATTAGATTTTAGGAAGAAATTCTTTACTGTGAGGGGGATGAGCCTCTGGCACAGGGTGCCCAGAGAAACCATGGATGCCCCATCCCTGGGTGTGTTCAAAGCCCGGTTGGATTGAGTTCTGGCAGCCTGAGTCTCATGGAATGTGTCCCTGCCCATGGCTGGGGGGGTTAAAATTAGGTGGTCTTCAAGGTCCCGTCCAACCTAAACCATTCATAAACTCAGTTATAATTCTATGAGTAAACATTTTGTAAATGACTAGAAAGGAATGGAGTAGAGGAAGGCACATGTACATTTGTTCACTGTAACTAAGAGACAAATGTTGATTGAAGGAATTAATTCCTCCTGGATCCAAGGAATGAGTGTATTCCGTGGTGTTGGGACAGGGCTATGGTGTGGCAATCAAAACAAGAATAATTTTTTAGAATTAGCTTCCTTAATTGGTATGTGCTGACAGACCCAAGTGTGCTTCAGATTTGCTGGTTACAGATGCACGTCCCAGCTCCATGAAAATCTAAATCTCTGTGCCGCTCTTCCCTGCCCTTTCTTGCATCAGAGGAGATGATTTTTTTCAAATAATGAAGTTCTTACTGGACAGGGTGTTGTTCTTTGTACTGACTTCTGCCATGGTACTGCTGCAGATTGAAGCATGATCACAATGTTTCTTTTCTAATGGAACACACTAGAATTTTCATACTGAAATGCAAATATTATTTTTGATCAAAAAGTACACACTGTACTTTGAAATAATTACATGGAGAGTAAAGGAGCTGAAGTGTCTCAGTTTGCATTTGTATTCTTGAGCAGGACAATGGCTTTTCACTTCTGGTGTCTGAAACCCTAAGTATGTGAAACATACTTAAGAGATGCAAATTGCAGAAAGCTTAAATCCAGTCTCAGATCTGGTAATATTTCTATATGTCTACAAATTTAAAGGCTAAAAACTAGTAAAGTCTACATTAACTCTAGTTTGAACTGAGATCTGAAAATATTTTCCAGTAGTGGGAAAGGAAATCTATATAGCAACTAATCCTGCATACTGCTCAAAGTGAGTCTTTTTTAAAATCACTCCAAAGATGGGGATTTCACAGCCTTTCTGGGTATCCTGTACCTGCTCTTCATTCTCACTGTGGAGATTCTTCCCATGTTCCCCTGGAATTTCCCTTGCACTGGCATGTGACTGTGATCTCCTGACTTGTGCACTTTCTGTGTAAAAAGAGTCTGGATTTCTTGTCTTTGTAGCTCCCCTTCAAGGGGTAGAAGACTGAAGTTGTGTATTCCCCTAGTGGAACAAACCCAGTCCCTTTGGTGCCCCCATGTCATATCCATTGAGCCCTGAAATGTATTTATGAATGTTTAGAATAATCCAGGAGCTGTCTGTGTCCTGAGTAACACAAAGTCTAACACAGGCTAAAGAGTGCTCATTTTGCTGGTTTCAAAGTATTCTTTCCTATGTGATTTTGAGCTGCAGTATTTTATTTAGAGTAGGTCTTGATGTCATTGAGTACAGGTTATTAATTTTGGAGGAATGAGTACAATATCTGACATTTGGACAGATAGCTATGTTTGCATTTTCCCTATCTCTCCCCTACTTGTTGCATCCAGTCCTTCTTAGGTAATAATAAACTTGTTTACTTGCCTGCCTTCTGTTGGCAATATCTGGGCACTGCTGTGTTTAATGAGTAATAAGATTGTCACAAAACCTGAAGCACAAGTATCATCTTACACATCAGGAATGACTTTCCTTTGATAATCACTTTTCCAGAAGATGATTCAGTTTATTGTCGCAGTGAGCTGTGTAAAACGTAACTTAACAGAATATTAATAGAATGCTCTGCAAGACGACTGAGGATCTTTGGCTGTGAGGTGGTGGAATGCCACGCTTGCTGAATCACCTCTATTACACCCAAAGGCAGAATGATTGCACTTTAGTTTAAGCCTAGCAGAGATAAAGGTCGTCTTGATTCTCTATTGCAAAAAATCTTTACTCAAAGTATATCTAAAATGCTAAGTATGCTGTGGTGTATATTGGTGGAAGGGTGCCTGGGCACGTCCGTCACTCCCTTGCTTTTTCAAGTGTACTTTTCTAGGAAAAGCTGTTGTATTACATCCCCAAGCAGGCACCTTGCCCTCTCTACCTATTTTTCCCCTTTCCAAAATGAAAAAAAAACCCAATCAACCCACTAAACATAAAAACTGGGGAAAAAAAAAATTCAATTAGTTTTTTTTTTTCCCAAAAGGCTTTTAAAGAGGTACTTGGTATAGGTAGTGTGCAATAAGTGGCTTTCAAGTTTGTTGAAATACGTCAGAAGGCTTAATTATTTACCCATGTGTCTGTTTGACTATGACATCTAAACCAGTTCTTGTGCCTCATCTGGCGTGTCTTGCATGGTGACTCTCAAGATACATTCCATTTTTGCAGTTATTCAAAGACAAGAAACCTTTTTTTTTTTTTTTTTTGGAAGAAAATCAAAACAAAATTTTTTTACCCTCT